>MJUU01070944.1:19500-40896 GCA_002080025.1 Modiolus philippinarum
ATTACGTGTTGTCTTTTTTCCATTACGTGTTGTCATTTTTCTATTACTTGGTGTAAGTTTTTCATTACGTGGTGTCGGTTTTTATTTGGTTATGTCATTTTGTGATAATGGGCTGTCGTTAAATATTCATTACATGGTGTCGAAAAACCATTACGTGATGTCAAAATTTCATGACGTGATGAGGATAAAATTTAATGGATTTTTAGCAGACGACACTGGTTACACGAGAAAAACAAGAGCTCGAAATTAAGTGTAATGGATCAAATACTACAAAAACTAAGGTTAGAACGAATGAAACCTGCCTTTATTAAGGAAAAGATTTCAGAGTTGTCTGTATATGATTTTCAATGTTTAGGTGTAACAAACCGCTCAGATATTATGAACTTAAGAACAGAGTGTTCAATCTATGGGAAAGTAAAACCAGAAAAATCAAATAATCGTGCTGGACCACCGGAAGTTGTTATTGAAAAATCAAATTTACAGACACTTATGGAGACAGGGTTTAAGATAAGTGATATATCTCAGTTATTGTCTGTTTCTGAAAGCACTGTTTACAGGAGAATGCGGCAGTATAACCTAAGTAAACTGTCATTTAGTGACATTGACGACAATTCGCTCGATTTAATTGTAGAAGATATAGTAACAGAATTTCCAAAATGTGGAGAGAAAATGATTTACGGAATTCTGCAGCAACGGCATATAACGGTAATTTTATTAGACCAATATAATATAAAATACACAAACTGAAAACAAATTTAAAAAATGCAAAGATCCCTAAAATAACACAAACGATCATTAACAACAAACAGAGCAATTAACAAGAACAGAGCAATCACTATAGGAAATCGGGATAACCGGAATTTGTATCGACAGGAGAGCTTTCCTTCTCCCTATAGTGTAAATTTAAGCAAAAGAACTAGATGTGAAGTGCGTAGAGTCGACGGAAAACGTCCAGCCGCAACTTTTGAAATGGGTCTAAATTCGCACTTGGTCGTATTTTGCCGTTTTAGAGTACCATGTACAAAACGGGCCCCAAATTTTTTGTTTGGGGCTAGGGGTCTGGCGACTCGGTCGAAACGGAAGTTATTTGACCTATCTAGATGTGATGTGAACGCCTAGGCGTAGACTCGACGGAAAAGGTCAAGCCGCAACTTTTGAAATGGGTCTAAATTCGCACTTGGCCGTATTTTGACGTTTTAGAGTACCATGTAGAAAACGGGCCCCAAATTTTTCGTACGGGGCTAGGGGTCTGGCGACTCTGTCCAAACGGAAGGTATTGGACCTATCTAGATGTGATGTGAATGCCTATGCGTAGACTCGACGGAAAAAGGTCCAGTCGCAATTTTTGAAATGGGTCTAAATTCGTACTTGGCCATATTTTGACGTTTTAGAGTACCATGTAGAAAACGGGCCCCAAATATTTCGTACGGTGCTAGGGGTCTGGCGACCCGGTCCAAACGGAAGGTAGTGGACCTATTTATCTTGATGTGATGTGAACGCCTATGCGTAGACTCGACGGAAAAGGTCCAGCCGCAACTTTTGAAAATGGGTCTAAATTCGGACTTGGTCGTATTTTCACGTTTTCACTGAGAGTACCATGTAGAAAATGGTCCCCAAAATTTTCGTATGGGGCTAGGGGTCTGGTGACTCGGTCCAAACGGAAAGTATTGCACATATCTAGATGTGATGTGAACGCCTATACGTAGACCCGACAGAAAAGGTCCAGCCTTTAGACGGGATCCATGATTCATGGAACTTCAGAAAACTTTCTTTTTTTGCCTTTTTGGACTTAACCAAGCCACTCCTTTAACATAGATTTTGATACTTTTGTAGATTTTTGATATTTGAGATTTCTTTCAAATAAGCCAAAACAACATGTCAAAAGAAAACTAGAAAACATAGTTCAAAGCTTTGTACGAATACACAGACTATTCGAGGACAACGAAAATAAAAGGAGAGATAACTGTGTACTCGCATCTGAATATCTTGCTACAGATACACTAAAAATATCAAAGTATTAAATAATTATATTGAGTTATGTGTTTTTTTTTTAATATTATTAAAGTTTATTTGGTAAAAAATATGAATTTAATATGTTATACGCTCCGGAACACAACGCGGACCTCGAAGAAGACCCCCATTACAATATGTAACATTCTTATTTAATGTCATGTGCTATTGTAAATATTAAAAACATTACTAGTAATTGATTTAAACAATGCAGTCAAGAAGGATTATCGAAAGCACCATTTGGTATAATGCGGGCTAGGTTAACAATGGTTCGTTACACATATACAAAACCTATCATGCCAAGTACATGTACAAATGTATATGATAATTGTAAATATCCAAACAAATTAATGTTCACTTGAATCTATGAAATTAAGCCATAAATGCGAAAATAAAACCATATACGATTTAAAACTGTCATTGAGAATTTAATTGTAATGATTAAAATATGTGATAAAAAGACTACAACATTGCATTGCTCATATGGTCACTACCATCAACAGCCCTCGAGCATAGCTCCCGGCTTGATATGAAAGTCTCGGGTCGATATGGAAAATGCAATGTTGTCTATAGGTATTATATAATTCGGCCCGTGTATCAACCCGAGACTCCCACATTAAGCCCGAGAACTCTGCTCCCGTACTGATATGGTGTCGAGGATCGATGAAATGGACGATATGGATCATTGTAATGTTAATATCTTTTATCACATATTTAATCAATACAAAAATCTCTAAATGCATGACTATTTAAAATCGTAATATGATTTTAGTATTTTGCATTTATAACTTGTATTTCATCGATTTATGACCAGAACTTTATTTTCCTGTCCACTGACGACGGGCAGGTATCGATGACTTGTCATTGTGCGAATTTAAACCCTTTTCAAAAATTGCGGCTGGACCTTTTCCGTCGAGTCTACGCATAGGCATTCACATCACATCTAGATACGTCTAATAACTTCCGTTTTGACCGAGTCGCCAGACCCCTAGCCCTAAACAAAAAATTTGGGGCCCGTTTTCTACATGGTACTCTAAAACAGCAAAATACGGCCAAGTGCGAATTTAGACCCATTTCAAAAGTTGCGGCTGGACCTTTTGCTTCGAGTCTACGCACTTCACATCTAGTTCTTTTGCTTAAATTTACACTATAGGGAGAAGGAAAGCTCTAGGTATCAAAATCCCTGTCGATACAAATTCCGGTTATCCCGATTTCCTATAGTTATTGCTCTGTTTGTTGTTATGATCGTTTGTGTTATTTTAGGGATCTTTGCATTTTTTAAATTTGTTTTGTATTACACCAAGTAATAGAAAAATGACAACATATAATGGAAAAAAGACAACACGTAATGGTAAAATGACATAACGTCATGATAAAACAGCATAATGTCAAGGTAAAACGACATAATGTAATAAATAATCGACATCACGAAATTATAAAACGGCATCACGTAATACAATCACTACATAATGTAAAGATAAAACGACAGAACGTAATGAAAAAAACGACACCACGTAATGCAATTTCCACATAATGTAAAGATAAAACGACAGAACGTAATGAAAAAACGACACCACGTAATAAAAAACGACATCACACAATGATTTATCACCACTTAAGACAGCTATGGCGTTCCATAAGCATGATCATTTGAATAACAAGTCATAGATGGATTAACTTTTGAATAACAAGTCATAGATTGATCAAGTCATAGATAGATTATCTTTTGTCCGTAGATGCACCTTTAATAGTACATGAGGTTATTATTTTTTTTTTCTAGAGGATTTGTCCTAAGTTTCTTTAAAAGGAAAACAACACTTTTGAACATAGTAAGGACCATGTTATTTATATATTTTTGAGGGGTATTGGTGAAGAATGATAAATTTTTAACTATCAAATTTATTCTTTATACATCACAACACTATCATCTCACTAATTGAACACACTCATGTGGTGTCCTTGTTTCTTGGCACTTCCGATGCTGCCGTTGTCCCTGGATTGTTCGTTTCCTTGTCCTTCAATTCTGACCACCTACTACAAATGCTCTCATCTGTAAAGTAAGTGAGAACCGAACCGTCAGTAAAAACTCCATGTACGAAATTCAAAGAAACAATGACACCACATGGGTATGTTCTGTAACTTCTTCAATAGTTTCATCTATTACTACATGTATAACAATTATCTTGGCTTTCTATTGCCAAAAAATATATCTCTCTTGCGGAGTGACGCAAATTGGTGTAAATTTCTTCCGTTCTTGCAGACTAAATTTTATACAAAATTTGAGAAATTCGTTTCGATTGGAAACACAAGACTCATTAAAATTAACTTTATCATCTAGAGGGTTTCCGCTGAACGACTTGTTTTACTTTTTAACAAATGGGTCATTTAAATATCCCGATGTCCTATTTTTTATCCAAAAGAGCTAATTTCATTATCGATATTGTAACTGTAACAATAATCTGGATAATATAACACATGCATAAGGCAGCTGTCATATTTATGCGTACATGTAAAATAAGATATGAAAACTACAAGACTAATAGAATTTACTTTTGGAGTTTACGTTTTAACTATTTTGTACGCTGAAGAAATCGATTAAGTAATCAGGGCTACACGTATTGTTTACGTAAAAAGTAAAGCTTTGAAAGAATATGTATATAAATCTATAAGTGAGTTGTTGCAACTTGATGTACCAGTGTATCAGATATTCTAGTTAAGGGTATATTGCGATACAGGATAATAACGATTTTTATGGAAACAGATATGGAAATTTTGCTTGCGGATGAGATATTTAAATAATTATTGGGATACCTTTAATTTCAAATAGTAATTTTAGTCCAGACATATCCCTAGGTGACTGGTTTTGACGCACTAAAGCATATTTTCTTCTTTCGTTTAAATTCCATTAACACTGGTTATGCTATATTGCTATATGCCTGTTTTTTTTTTGTTTTTGTTTTTTGTATTTGCTTGTTTATTTTTATTTATTTATTTTTATTTTTTTATTTTTTTTTGGGGGGGGGGGTGGGGGCTAATTACAACATTAATTAGCATTAATATTTTTTGGTGTTCCATGTACAAATAAAATTAGAGATCATTTTACGATTCATTCTTGAAGGACCTAATTGATTGATTGATGTTTTACGCCAACTTCAGCAACCAAAAGGACCTGAAAAGGCGCACTTAGGAAAACCTTGTAGAAACTCATTCAGACAAATTCAATAAATTTTATAGATCTTCCTAAAATCTAATGACCAATGGCGATAATTGGATACAAATATTTAAGATCGTGGTAAACTTTTTGTCTGTTTGAAAAACTTTCAATCTTAGTGCCATTTTCCGAATTTACCAGATGGTAATGTATCGCTAGTAGGTAATCAGTCAGATCGAACATTTCAAATTCGGTGGAGGTCTTTAAAAGAATTTATTTTTCATTGCTTCTCTGCGATTCATGACAGCTACCAATTAGAAATATTGTTCAACTGTTCAAATACTAATTTATATTATCACTTAAGGTATGGCACAAAAAATTGCATGTATTTGAAATAAATCTTAGGTAAATCTCTATTTCTAGATTTAGATCATGCATACACTCGACAAATTTCGATGAAATGTTTTTGAATTATGAAGACGTGTCAATGAAAGAAGCGGAACCCATTGGGTTTGTCTGTTGACACCCACATAGAAAATTACATGATGTGTTACGATAGTGGGATTGAGGTGTTACGGAAACCCGTATTTTTGTGCGAAATTTTTCTAATATTTTTTTATTCTTTAAAGTTTGCGGTTAACGTATAAATTATGCAATTAATATAAATTGAAAAACTAGTATATAGTTTCACAAAGGGATAATATATACATATATTTTTTTTAATTAGAAATTAATTGTACCATTAAAGCTTTTGAAGCTGGTATTGTCGATTTCCGGCATACTAAATATTACCGACTTTTTAAGGAAATGTAACTCTGCCAGTCAGATGCGAACTGGTTAATGTGAATTGTACTGGTACCTGTGTATTATTTAATGAGTAAACGATAGGGATTGCCATGGTATATTATATCTATATATCATTTATATAATACTTACCAAGGATTTGTATAGTGAGAGGGATTTGCATCTCGTATTGTCTCGTAGGATCCGCCGTAGTGAGATTTTGTTTAACTCGCCACTACAAATTGTTATACTCGCTTCAAAACGTATCAGACACAAAAAATATTGCTTTTAAACCAACTTCTATTTTCTGTTCTTAAACATGGCAAAAGCTATATGATACATTTCATGTACAGTTTTGTCGATTTATATATCAGATCCAGATATAACATTGTATTAGCTGGCATTTCCTGTTCATTTATGTAAAATCAAGTCCCATCCTTGTCGCCGTGCATTTTTGTTGGCAATATTTTGGTACGAATAAAAGCCAGATATAACAATTTCATCAACACATTGACAAAACCATAATTAGTAAAGAACAAGCGTGTTTTATACCTGATTATAGTCTAATCTCAGCTTTTATGGAAAATAATTAATTGTCGTACCACGCTGTCACCTCTCGTTATTTTGAAATAGTCACAAACAAAACAAGTTGAATTTGTCACAATGCAAGAAAAATTATATCATTATACTTATTCGGTAACAAAATCAAACATACGGCTTTCATTTGACACAATCAAGCTAACATTGTAAGTTAGTATACAGTTGAACTTCAGTTTGTCCAACTTTGGTAGTTTGAACACCACCAATATCTTGAACTGTATTTAAAGTCTGATCATGTTTTACTATATTTCATTTTTTGTGCTTTTTTGACAAAAACGTTCTTGGTAATAACCACTTTTGAAACCAGTTTTTAAGTCGAGACATAATTTTGTAAATGGCGGTCAACGACAATTTTTAACACCATATTTTTAAATTACCATAACAATATCTATTTGGAAACCAAATTTCACTGAAATCAGACAATGCTGAATTTTCCTGCCTTTTTGGCAGCCATTTAACAATGGCAGTCAACAAACAATTTTCAACAACAGTTATGAAGTAGCGACATCAATATCTATTTGGTAACCAAATTTCATTGAAATCTGACATTGTTGCATTTTCTCGCCTTGTTAGGTGGCCATTCTGAAAATGGCGGTCAACGAATAATTTTCAATACCGTTTTTGAAGTTGCAAAATCAATATCTATTTGGAAACCAAATGTTATTGAAATCGGACAATGTTGAATTTTCCCGCCTTTTTTGGCGGCCATTTTAAAAATGGCGGTCAACGAACAATTTTTAACATTAATTTTGAAGTTGCGACATAAATACCAGTTTGGAAACGAAATTTCATTGAAATCGGACAATGTAGAATTTCCGCGTCTTTTCTGGCAGCCATTTTAAAAATGGCGCTCAGCGAACAATTTTCAAGACCAGTATTCAGAGGTCGCAACACCAATATCTATTTGGAAAACAAATTTTATTGAAATCGGACAATGTTAAATTTGCCTTTTTGGCGGCAATTTTGAAAATGACGGTCAACGAACAATTTTCAACACCAGTTTTGAAGTCGTCACAGCATGGCAAACATTTTATCATTTTACACTAAACCTTCATTTTCTATAGTTTTGGAAATAAAAGACGAAAAATATGAAAATTTTAAAAATTTGATGAAAAAAGGGCAATAACTTCTTCAAGGGTTTTTGGATTTTCTTCAAAATTTCAGGGTGAGTAGATCTTGATATGCTGAACATTTCTGCAATTTACACATGACCTCTACCTGTTTAAACTTTTTGAAATAAAAAATAATAAAATGCAAAATTTTGAAAGTTTTACGGAAAAGGGGCTATAACTCCTGAGATTGTTTTCTTCAAAATTGCACGGTGGGTAGATCTCATCATGCTGATCATTTTTACTCTTGTCAATTTTTGATATCTGTAACAGTTTTCGAGTTATTAGCCAAAAACTTCAATTTACCCCTATGTTCTATTTTTAGCAATGTCGGCCATGTTGTTTGACCAGCCAATTAATCGAACACAATTTTGAAAGTGCATACCCTGGTGATGGTTTTGGCCAAGTTTCGTTACAATATGCCCAGCAGTTTCAGAGGAGAATTTTTGAAATTGTTGACGGTTGGACTGGCGACGGACGCAAAGTGATGGCAAAAGCTCACGTGGCCTTTTAGGCCAGATGGAATTTAGAACAGGGATTTAGAAACAAAGAATGTGGATATACGTGAAAGCGTCGTTTAAAACTTCCCATTTTAATCATAATATTGCTATTGAAATGGTTTTGGGAAAATTGAACTCAGACTTTAAAAATTATTAGTAAAGCAAATGTTGATATGGGTCTTACACCAGTCCAAAAACCCAGACGAGTCCTTTAGTGGATTTTAAAGAGCAACTTAGGTCAATCAGGAATGATTGAAACGGACAGTTCCTACTATCCTACAACTTCATTGACCAATATTTGGCAGCTGGGTCATTCTCAGACCTATTTAAGGATCATAACCTTAAAATAGATGAGTTGAGATCAACAAAATCTGACAAAAAATTATTTATGCCATGTTCTGGTAATCAGGCAATCATTAAATCGAAACTAAAGTTTTTCTTGCCGATTCAAACTAATACTGCTTGCTCCGAGGATGATCAAGATATGACAGTGAATGAAAAGAATACCTTCTCAGTTGTGCATCACACAGAAAACATTTTTTTTATAATGCTACAGATAAGACAGGTATACTTTAACATTGTTTTTTATTGTAATTAGAACCAATGTTAATATGAAAAAGAAAGGAAATAAGGTAAATGTCAATGAGACAACATCCCATATCCAGCTTAAAACGACCCAAAACAAAGCATCTAGGGGTCAAAGTACGACAAATCATTTGCAATTTACAATGTATAGGATTAAGCATAGAGAATCTTGCTGGCAGTTTGAAAATTTGATTGATTGAATATTGTTAAACGTCTACTCAGCAATATTTCGGCTATATGAAGACGGCAACAAGTTTGTCAATAAATAACCACTTAATGGTATTGAAAGGGCCATTGCACGGGAAATTCTGACTGCCACTTGATAAGTAGGGTTAAATCGGAAGGGGCGGGGAATTAAGCCTCACAGTCGATCACATACGGACCACTCAAAAAGAGCTTGCTACAAGGGTTCTTTAACGTGCCCTAAAAATTCTATATTGTGCCCTCAAAATTCACTTCCGGTATTCTGTCAATCAAATTAAAGATCACTTTGTCGGATTTTTTATGAGATGAATTAAACTGATTCTTTTTATAACATCTTGCTTAAATTTTAAATCAAATGAACTCAAGTCTGTGTATTGAGAAGAATACTACGTAAGTTTATTTGAAACATTTGTGTAAACAAGTGCTATGGTTGTTAAAAGTGAGGATGGAGCAATTTGCAGCTAACATAAAGGAATATATTACAAACTAACATAACAGAATATATTACAAGCTAACATAAAATGAAAATCCAATATACTAAACCAAACAAAGATTCAAATCACCTAGGAAAGTAGAATAAACGAGTTCTACAAAAGCATAGTTATCTACTACCAAGAATTTTGGATAAAAATGCCCTCTACATGGCAATTTACTTAAAGTTGTCTAGGTTGCTGACGTTGGTGAAAAGACCTTTTCAAAAGTGTTCCGATTTCTTTTTGACCTATATCCATGTTTGCCTCCAAATGATATCACCAATGAGTATGGTAATTGAACAGTTAACGTCTCCTTTTTAATGGGATATATTTTCTAGATTATCCACCATATCAGGTGATTCGTAAAGAGTAGCGGAGTAAACATGGATCTCTAATATACAACTCTTCGGCTCTAAGAACATGTTTATATATTGAAACCTAGTTGCTGTTGCAAGAGGGAAACAGAATTGATAGTACAGTGTATTTCATGCTGATAAGAAATTCCTTACTCTTCATCATAGATTTCTTTGGTTGATATTAATATCCATTTTGTTATTTCATGTGGCCTGTCTTGGAACCTTGAGTGGAAATGGTATTGGAGATGCCCTCAGGAGAATAAAGATCACTATAGTCCCTCTATAGTCTGACGGGCAAAAAAAACCCACACAAATTGGGTTGTAGTTGACTGAGTGGTTTCAAAGGACAAGTTGAAAAATATGATTTTTTTTTCCATAGGGTCCAATGTTAAACCGAAGTTCCGCGCTGGCGGAATTACTTTAATTTGTTGTGTGATCGGAACGGAATGAGGAATCTCGGTAAACTACCTTCATGACATTATTTCTGTTGAATTTGCCTCACTTTTTACAGAGGAGAAAGTGTAATTTTTACCATAGCGTAAAATCGTTGAACCCAAGCTCCGCGCTAGCGGCCATGTTTTTTGTCGGATCGAGGCAAAATGAGAAACCTTTGTAAAGACCTTTCGTTCATCATTCCTGTAAAGTTTGGTAGAATTTGCTTCAGTGTAATCAGAGGAGACGATGAAAATGTGATTTTTCCGATAAGTTACAATGTTAAACTTTATTTCGCGCGTTAGAGGCCATGGTATTGTAGACTTCAAACAAAATGAGCAATCTTAGTAATGGACCTTCCATACATTATTCCTGTAAAGTTTTGTTGAAATTGCTTCAGTGGTTTCACAGAAGATGAAATGCGACTTGTAGCTTGGGCTTAATGTTAAGCGTTCGTTCCGCACTGGGGGCGATGTTTTTCACGGATTGGAAGAAGATGAGAAATCTTTGTTCCGGAACTTCCATACATCATTCCTGTAATGGTTCAGTGGTTTCAGAGGAGTAGATGAAAACGTGATATTTACCATAGGGTCCAATGTTAAAACTTAGTTCCGCACTGACAGCCATTTATCTGAATGTCGGGATGAAATAAGAAATATCTTTAATAGGACCATTCATACATCATTCCTATAAAGTTTTGATTAATTTGCTGCAGTGGTGTCAGAGGGATGATTCGTTGATTAATTAGTTAGAGTTTAACGTCCAGTTAGCAATATTCCAGCTATATCAGGACCAGAACAAGTCAATCAATTCAAAAAGTTATAAGCAAGGGAAGAAAGAAACAAAGGTGGAAAGGATATCGGAGCAACGAGTTTAGATTGCCACTTGAAAGGGGAGAGAAATGGGTAGGGGCAGGAAATTAAGCCGGCGTTTTTGTTCATTTTTGTTTATTTGTTATGTCTTTGTCATACTGTCTCAAGCGTTGCTTTGAATTGCCGTGATTTTGAATTTAAGATTTTAGAATTTCCCCTTTCCTCGTTCTTGCTTCGGTATTCGTTTGCCGATGTATTCCATACGATTCCAATTGACTGCTCTCTTATACTGCATGGGGCGTGGCGTTTCTCCACACACTTTGGCTACAATGGTTGACGGTCCAGAGGAGAAGATGAAAAGTTGACATATTAATGGACGGACGCAAAGTGGTAGCTTTAGCTCAAACTTGCTTTTGAGTCAGGTGAGCTAAACAAATGACAGGAAATCTTGGGTTTGTAGTGCCACATGAAAAGGGGAAATTAGGTACGGCTAGAAATCATCATTTTGTCTAGCCTTCATTCCGACATATTGCAGAGATCTTTATACTGCGTGGGTCTTACAGTAGCGTTTCTCCGCAGTTTGGCTAAAACATTTTTCTTCCGACTCCCCTAGCACATGTGTACATATTGTCATACCGACACCGCTATATATGTTAAAAATATTCATTCCAAATAGCAAGCATAATGAGCTTCTAGAAAGACTTTTTAAGAAACTACTTAAACAAAATTTTGTTTCCGACAGAAAAATACTCCAGTTGTAGTACGTACATACATGACATACATGTACATCATTTCTGGACTTGTACTGTATAACTTAAAATATATATATGCTTACACCCTACCTTCTGTAACCATGACTTAACATTCCAAAGGAGAGTAATTCTTCAAAATACAATAAAAAGCCATGTATATCCTCAGGTCAGATATGATCGTTAAATGAGATAGAATCACACCAATTGCACTTCATTCATGAAAATATTTTTGACGCTTGTTGTACACAAAATATTTTGCTGTGCATGTTCAGCAATCAGGATCAGCAATTCGCGCCATGAATGATAAATGAATGGAATAATTTTGTCCCCTACCCGCTCCGCCATTTACATCCCGTCAGTCCGCATATGGGAGGATTAGGGGCATTTTGCTAATATGCATATCGGCCATGCATGTTGTTACACTTGGTTGTCAACCGGTGATTCAATCGGATATTTTACTTGTATGACTCCTAATGGTTTTAGTTGTGTAGATTATGCAATAATTAGTTCAAGTCTCCTGCCCTCATTTAGATATTTTACAACATGCGACTTTAATTATTTGTCGGATCATGTTCAAATTACTCTGCATCTTGACTGTAAAGTAGAAACAGAGAATGCTACTGAACACTTAAAACATAAATGGGAACAAACTAAGTCATATAAATGGAATGAAAAATCAAGAGAACTGTCGTCAGGATATTTAGCTTCTGAAAACATAAACAAATTATTGATTTTGAAGTGAAAAAATTAACAGAAGATCAAAAAGGAATAAATTTTAATTTTCAATAATCTTGCAGAAAGATCTTGTACTCTTATAAAGAAAAAGAAAAAAGGTCGCCAAAGAAAAATTTAGCAAAAATGGGCAGATGTTTCAATTTATGATTACAAAAAAAAACCTTAAATTTTTTTGGCCAGAAATTGAAATATGACCCATTCAACAATGGGTTAAAACAAAAATATTGTGGTATGTTGAAGACTTTCAAAACTTTAGTACGAAACAAAAAACAAACATTCAAACAAAAAATATTTGAAACCTTTTCTAATAGTAATAATAAAAACCCTAAGCACTTTTGGGATATATTAAAATCACTTAAAGAACCAAAAGTTATGGAGGAAGCTGGGTCAGACCTATTTAAAAGTTTAGAAAATACTATCAAGCATTTTCAGACACAAGGTGAATTTGAAATTGTAAATGAAAATTTTAAAAATGAAATTGAAAAAGACTTACATAAACTAGAAAAGTCACTAGAAAATAACCCTGCAACTGATAAACCTATTACAATATCAGAAATTAAAAAGGTACTAAAAAAACCTAAAAAAGGGTAAATCAGGGGACCTGATGCGATAATAAATGAAGTTTTAAAATCAAGTAGTAATTTTACTTTAAAATCTTATAGTAAAGTTTTCAATCTTATTATGAAAACTGGACATTATCCTGATATATGGAATATGTCATACTTAGTCCCAATACGTAAATCTGGAAGCAAAGATGACCCTTTTAACTATCGAGGAATTTCTCTGAACTGTTGTTTGTCTAAAGTATTCAGTGCGATTTTGAATAGTAGATTGAGTAATCTGATGAAAGACCAACTTTCTCATTCACAATTTGGATTTAGAGAAAACCAAAGAACAACTGATAGCTTATTTATTCTTAAAACACTCATAAATAAGAGAGTACACAAGGACCGAAAAAAATTTATGCATGTTTCGTCGATTTTAGAAAAGCATTTGACTGTATGGAGGAAAGGACTCCTATATAAATTAACCAAAACTGGAATTGGCAAAAATATGTATAATATTATAAAAACCAATTCACTGACACTCGTTCATCTATAAAAACTGATGGTGTGAATTCTGAATATTTCAAAATTAATAAAGGTATTCGTCAAGGGGATTCTCTTAGCCCTACACTCATTAATATATTCATAAATGACTTAAAGCTTAGCTTTCAATCAGGAGAGTCATTACCCCTAGAACTGATAAATTCAAAAATAGGAAGATTATTATTCGCTGATGATCTTATTCACTCAGAATCTAAAGAAGGACTTCAGAATAGTTTAAATAATTTATCAAAATACTGTGATAATTGGCAGTTAGCCTTAAACACTAAAAAGACAAAAACCATGATTTTTCAGCAAAATTTAGTTTTATCAAAATCTGATCCCTTTTTTTACAAAAACAAAGAGATTGAAAATGTGAATGAATATAAGTTCCTTAGATGTATCTTGAAAAGTAATGGCAATCTAAAATCCAGTATGGAAGATTTGGCTAAAAAAGACAGAAAAGTCATGTTTTCTTTGAAATCCCAAACTATGTCATTGGGAAATCTACCTATATCTGTTTCAAATAATCTATTTGATACCCTTGTAAAACCAATACTTACATTTAATTTAGAAGTTTCCTATATGGATCAATATATAGCACAATACAGAGCCAAAAGTAGAGCAGAAAAAAATAATAAAGATGTTGACAACTTATATTTTATTGATAAATCTTGTACTGAAAAGGTTCATCTAAACTTCTGCAAATATGTTCTAGGAACAAGTAGTTCGTCCAATATAGCCGTAAGGGCAGAATTAGGTCGACTTCCTTTAGAAAAATATATATTCCAACAAACCATAGAATATTTGGCAAGACTTAATTCCAAAGATATAAATCCTCTCCTTAAAGAAGCTTTTAATCCTTCAAAATTACTCAAATCCGAAAATATATATTCCTGGTATACATATGCTCAAGACATTTCTCCAGGGAATTTAATAAATGAAATAGAAACCGTTTCAAATGCAGCAGATGTAAGAAAAATAAAACCAAAAATTAAAATTAGTTTCTCAGACTATTACAGTTCTATATTCGAAAGAAAATTAAATATGCTTAATGAAAATAACAAACTTTTTCTGTACAAAAATTAAAATTTTCTTTATACAAGGAATACTATCTAGCTTCTGATAATTTTGAATTTCGAAAACTCATAACTAAATTTAGAATAAGCGATCATTCTCTAGAAATTGAAAAGGGTCGTTATTATAGAACTCCAAGAGAACAGCGTCTGTGCAAAACATGCAACGCAATTGAAGATGAAAAACATTTTCTTTTGTTTTGTAATAGAAATAATACTTTAAGACAAATATTGTATAAAAATATTAAAGACAGTGATCCAAATTCCTTTAATTTGACAGACGAACAAAAAATCAAAAACTTATTAAACCCAGCTTCCTCCCAACAAGTAAAAAATATAGGTTCCTTTTTAAAGAATGGTGAATAAAAGGATATGTAGTAAATGCACATGAGACAAAGTCTCTACAAATACATGGTAAAAAACAAGCAAAGGAACAACGCTTTTATTGTTGTTCTTCATCTTGAAGTCACCATGAGGCCTTCAACAATGAGCTTTGCTCATACCTCATTGTAAGTTCAAGACGGCCCCTAGCACCGGTTTAAGCGGATTTCTTTGCTAATTGTCGAGCAACGCTACATCCATGTCTTTCTTGGTCATGGGTGCGGAATTGTCAACAAACATCAATTAAACTTTTTAAAGAAGTCTATGAAACTGAGGTCAGGGGACTTAGGTTGATTAACTTGCTGATATGTTTAAATGTTTGTTACACCTATTGTTTATTGTTTGTCACAAACATTATATGTTTCATGACAATAAAGAATTTGAATTTGAATTGAAATGCAGATGGAAGATACGACATTGAAAACATTTATCATTTTAGGAAGTGTTTTACCTTTGATTCGAAATTGCGAATTTCTCTGCATAAATGACTAAATACCGAGGGAAACAACAGCCTTTTGCCATTGGAACTTGGGCTATATTCGGCCCCAAATTGACCAGTTGTTATCCATGTTCAAGATTGCATTGGAATTCACGTTTGGAAAAATGTGTCTGTGATGACAACAGGAAATTTGCTAGCTCGGTGTTAGTTGTGTAGTATACAAATGACACTCACATTTTAATTTTTAGTAGGATTTCAATAGCTTTTGCCTTGTTCTTAATGAAAGGCCCACAAAGTGAAACAAAAGCTACACATATATAACTTTTATGTTTTGTTTTACATGGATGTTATTGCTTTCACATATTAGTACAACCATTTTTTTTCCATTTTACCGGTCTCTATTAATATTATATAAAGTCTTTTTTGTCATTCAACATGTACTATTTGTGATAAACACTAAGTACATGTATAACAAAACATTGAAACATATCAGCAAGTTAACCAACCTAAGTCCCATGACCTCAGTTTCATAGACTGCTTTAAAAAGGAACCTTTATTTTATACTTGTTGCGAGGAAGCTGGGTTTAATAAGATTTTTTTTTTTAGTTCGTCTGTCAAGTTAAAGAGATTTGGATCATTGTCTTTAATATTTCTATACAATATTTGTCTTAGAGTATTATTTCTATAACAAAACAAAAGAAAATGTTTATCATCTTCAATTTGCATATTTCATGCCGTTCTCTCAGAGTTCTATCATAACGACCATAACGACCATTTTCAATTTCTAGAGCCTGATCGCTTATTCCAGATTTAGTTATGAGTTTACGGAATTCAAAATAATAAGAAACTAGATAGTATTAGATCATAAAGAAAAATTCCGATACTAGTCTAGTTGGAGATGGACAGAAATCTGCACAATAAATAATATTTGCAGACAAAACGGAAACGATAATACAAAATGGGGGGGACATGTTGACAATAACGAAATTAAAGATGAACATTTTTACAAAATTACATATGTATTTGCACGATTGTATGGAACCAAAACAAATCTATCCTCAGTTAAAATACGGAGTTCAAATACATTGATCCATTTGATGGTGTGGATAAGATTGAAGATGCAAGTTTTTCATTAACAGGAAAAGTTACTGAAATTGGCATTAAAATGTCGATCAGCTGTCCGAGTTAAAAAAAAAAAAAGTTTTTTCCCTCCTTATTTGTTACCATTGGGTCGATGCCACTGCTTAGTCCCCGAGGGTATTCACCAGCCCAGTAGTCAGTACTTCGGCGCTGACCCGAAAACGGCAACCGATTATTTTTTAAACCTTTACAATATCTAAAATTTTGTAAATTTTATTGAAAACTAAGGAGTATCTCCCTCATGCAAAGCTCTGTCCTTAGCAGATTTTGGCTTTACATTTAGATCACTTTGGTTATTTGTTCTCTATCAGTTTTTAAACATTTTTTGAGTTTATGGTCTTCCAAACGTTTAGATTTTATCTGCACTGATGAGACATAATTTGTCAAAATGCGCATATGCAGAAAGTAATTTCACAGTAACTTACTGGGAAAAAGAAATGTGTCTGTCAAAATGATTATTATCAGACTATCGCTTAGACGAAAAAATATTTAAAAGATACAAAATGATGCTCAGAATTACAAAAGGCGTCGTTGAACCCTACTGACTTTTTGACTTTTTTCGTAGCACATGTATTGCTCTTTTTGGAAAAATGCCTTTGCTCAGAATTCAAATTCCTGCGTCAACGTATATTCTTTATATAATGCTTGCCAAAGATGGTTTTTGCTTTCTGTACTAGGTAAACGATAAATATACAAAATATGATTTTGTGCATTTTCATCCAGAAATGATCGTGAAGGATGGGGTGACGAAATTTATTATCGTTAAGGATTAAGCTTAACTATGATTGTAAGAAGAGAAATGTGTTTTTATCTCTCCTATTCATTTCTGTGTATGTGTGTGTTACTTTGCCGTGCTCATGTAATGTCTTTGTTTCTTTTTTTTCCAATGTTGCCATTGTCCTTGGATTGTTCGTTTAAGGCTGACGGTGCGGTTCTCACTTACTATATACAATATTACGATGATATTAAAAACCACATTAAACAATGGTAAGATGCTAATTTTAAGTATTTTCAAAAGTGCAGTAGTGTTTATTATTGCATTATATATGTATATTCACTATTGAATCAAATTGTCGGATTCCTTAATTCATGTCGTTTTCGTCTATGGTCTCAAAAAGATTGAAACTAAATGTTTCCAATTAATTCAAATGAAATTAGATTGACCTAGAATACTGGCAAAGCTCTTAAAGGGACCCGCATAACACACACTTTTAACTGAGAAAAAAATGTTGATCAGCATTTAACTGAATTTGTTTTATGAGCGTAATTCATGTATGTTCTAATGCTCCATATACATTTCAGTTATGGTGTAATTGTGTTGAGAGAATTTCTCATATGGAAGCACTAGCACATCTGTAATTTTGACATTTTTATTATCTTTTTGATATCAAATTATTATTCTGGTCACCTGTTTGTTGTGCCCATATCTAAAGATTTTATTATGCAAAGTTTTCTTACTTTTGACTCGATGAGTGCCCCGTGTTTGTTTAAGTGTTGTGATTGTCTTCTGTTATTCTTTTGTCGGGCAACGAATGACAGCGATTGTACACTTTGCCAATTAATTTTATGTTTGTTGACAACACCGCATTCATGAATGATAAGCATGGCTGTAGCAATGAATTTCAATCAAGCGGTGCTAGGGGCCGTCTTGAACTTACTATGAGGTATGAGCAAAGCTCAATGTTGAAGGCCTTATGGTTATTTCAAGATGAAGAACAACAATAAAAGCTTTGTTCCATTGCTTTATATTAACGTTTGTCTCATATGCATTTACTCCATGTCCCTTCATTTCTTATTTTAGGTCTCGATTTTATTTTCTTAAGGCACACCAGCCTTCCTTGGATAGAAAATAACACATAAAATCAACATTTACATCTAAAATTCTTATTTTTTCTTAGGTTTAAACACTGAAAAAAAAATGCGAGCATGAGTCTTTGAAGCAGTTTAGTGTAAATGATGAAATAACATTTGATATTAAAATAGGAAGAAGACACTAGTTTCTAGAAATGGCCATGAAAATAATAAACAAAAACACGTGTGCACAAACAAAACCCTGTGTCATCCCCATTTTTAGTCGAACTTTAAGGGTATGGTTGGTAATTCTTGATAAACTACATTACTTCATATGAGGAGACATTCTGCAAAAATTTTAGAGAGAAATCATGCACATCAATAGGAAGAAGAATTGAAATAAGCCAATGTACAGATTTACGATTTATTGTAATTTTACTGTTTATTCAATTGTGAACCGTTTAAGGAACGAGCTATTCAAAGGGAGCTTTGACATTTTCTAATAAATTTAATTATGGTAAATTTCTGATCTTATAGTCGAGACAACGCAGAGTATTGTCTACTGGGAGCTCGAAAATCTCGGGGAAAAGAACGTTACCATCCATCATGATCAATGCATCGACACTGTGATCATAGATACCTATTAATGGCCCTGGATGGCCATTTCGAATTAAGTCCTCGTCCGCCGAGCAGAGGATATATATATGTTCAATAGGACAGAGGTATTTTGGCGACTGACAGATGTATCTGGGTTATTCTAAAAAATTGAAGATGATTTTAGAAAAAAATCAAACTGGCCATTTTGTATCAGTTTTAAGGTTTTTGGGTCAGTTATCATTTGAAGTTTGAGAAACGACATCTCAGCATTAACTTTGAATGCATAAAAATATATTTTAATTGAAAAATTAGTCAATTGCCACCAGCCAGTGTCCCTTGTGTTACTATTAGGATAAAATGATGAAAATTACGTATGTTATTAGAATATTGCCATTGTAATCCTCTTGATGTAAAGAACAAATAAAAATGATATTGTCTCGATTTAGTTATTTACACAATTGTTTTGTTTTAATTGCAAATCTCTTGCGTACACGAATGGGATTAGACCTTTCAAACTTTTACATCTTATTTACTAATTATTTTAAATATAAAAATGTGTTATTGTTTATATCATTATCTCAAAGATACGCTATCTTTCCTTTTAAGTTTGACCACTAGAGTTGAGCTACAAATTTCTGGTTTGTCAAAAACTAGTCAGTAACACCAGGGACAATTGTGTAACACAAGGGACACAATTGGTAACACTAGTGACTTTCTACCATCAAAAATAAAATACTGTCTCTATATGTTTACAATTAAATCATTTCAGTTTGATGACCAAAAGATGGAACGATGAAACCAACATTTTCATTCAAAGAGAATCAAAATTTTAACTTAAAACATGAAAATAATACAAATTTTAACATCAGTAACACAAGGGAACATTTAGTAACACCAGGGACACTTGTATTGAGTACATAGAAAAATTGTTTTCTTCTTATAAAATGGTTAAGCGTTCTAATCTTAATTACTTAATGGAAAAGTAGAGGTCAATTACTTCATCTGCTTGAAGGGAAAATATACATTCAGGCATCCTGCAATCGCACAAGCAGGTAACAATAGGGACATTTGGTAACATATAAGTGACATTTGATGTCTACAACATTATCAATTAAAAGTTTTTTGAAAGTTTTCACGTTTATTTGTTTACTTCTGAAAACATATTAGTAGACATTTATTACTCCCTTCTTTCTAAGAAACATAAAGTAAAGCTAATCCAAATGAATTTTAGCACGTCAAAATTGATTTGTTTTTGCATGGTAATGTTTCGGCTACTTTTGTTATCAGATTTTTGTGCATTCTTATAGATCTTTTAGTTTTGTAAAACTATGGAATTAAGAAGTATAAAATCACTGATTCATTGCTCTACTTATTTGAAATTTGATTTGTATTCAATGGTAATATCGAAGTTGAATCGTTGAGTTAGCAATCATGTATGTCCCTTGTATTACGTTAAATGTCCCTTGTGTTACTTTTTTAAATTGTCCCTTGTGTTATTGTCTGTATAATGTTTCAAAAACCCTTACTGTTATGAATAAGGACATATGTTTCCAATAACATGAACTAGAAAAGTATTGTGCACGGGGTGATTGCATTTTTTTTTGTCTTCCTCTCAAACATGGTTGCTTAGAATCAACTTGTCACCACTGATTTTACGAATTTGGTCCCTTGTGTTACGTAACACAAGGGACATATTTTTTACTAAATCCAATTTTATTCACATTGTATGTTCCCTTGTACAACGAATCAGCTTGTTCTGCAAAGTAAATTACTAAATCACACGCTGGTGCTAAATAAATATGAAGAATAATAGAAAATGCAGTAACAACAGAGACAGAAATAAAAATTACGGTGTTACCCTGCATACTTAAGAGGTAGATTTTTAGGCTTGAATAGCATCAAAGTGCCTAATGGAATATCCAATACTTCGAAGACGAAGTAGTACTTCAGGAAGGCACCAAGTTAATCAGTAAGAGAGATAACCCTTACTTCCTGGTTGAATTACACAGTAACACAAGGGACACGGCGAAAAGCACACATTTTTTCCTGTATTTTTTTCAGAGAATATGTATGTGTTTGGTATCGTCTATGTGTTATTTTCAAAGAAATTAGTTGACAGAAAATAAATATTAAAATTTTGAATTTGAATTTTCATTTTTTTAAAAGATATCTTGACATATCTTTGCTATCACGGCGAAATCACAAACAGTTTTTACCAAAATTGCCACATTTGAAGTCAAACAAAGAATTAGACATAAAGGGATTATTTTTAAATTACAAATCACTCCAAACATTACCAATATACATCCTGAAAATTTTAAAAAGTGAAAAAAAAATACTCTATATCACGCATACAACCGAAAAACACAAATATCGACAATTTTT
>MJUU01070944.1:41302-57046 GCA_002080025.1 Modiolus philippinarum
TATGAACCAAATCTTTACAATCTTGCAAAAATGTGTTAGAGTGCGCCGCAACTCTTTTACTCCTTCTGCGTTGTTCAGCACCCGTGACATTTTTTATACGACAGCAAAAAAAATTTTAGGTCGTATAATGGTATGGCGCTGTCGCCGTCTGTAGACCCTTTTGTCTTTGTCATTAATTTAAGTTCCAGTTGATCAATCTTTATGAAATTTTGGCAGTGTTACTTGCCACAAAAGAAAGGCTGTGCATGGCTTTTTTTTCTTTTTTTTTTTTGGCACCGCCCGTTTATAAAAAGGGGACCAAAAAGGGATTCACATATTGGCTATAATATATTTATTAATTATCTGATTTTGATGGGGTTCTTTCACTTTTTTTCACTTTTACTTTCAGATTTTTGATACCTGCTTTCCTTTCTAAGCTTTAAGGGCCAAATGGGGCATAATAACAAAAGTGCAAATTTCCTGAAATTTTTTATTTTTCATCAATGTGCAAATTTCCTAATTTTGTTATTTTTCATCTGATTTCGATTGGATTATTTCTTTGGATTCCCTTTTTTTGTAAGCTTGTCGTATTTTGTCAACGGATTTGGCGTAGCTCTTACGGTTTCCAAGATATAAGGGGACAAAGGGGGGCAGATTTCCAATTTTCCAAAATATGTAAAATTTATAGTTTTCATCAAATTTGGAATTGATTTTTTCTTTCGATTCCTCTTATTGTGAATTTTCTGTAGTATGTCAGCAGAGTAAGTGAGGGTATTGAATTGATTAATGTTCCGTAGTTTGTGTTCAGTTAATTACTATGTCAAGCTCCTTATATGTCCATCTATATACTGATTTAGGCTCTTAATTGGACCAACATTCAATTTATTCTACAATGGTTTGCGGTCAGACCTTATGTAATATTACCTGCCTAATCCGGATAGACAGTCCATTCCCTTACCCGCCGCCTATAGAGACGCGAGCAACAAAGGTGAATTCAGAAAAAAACAGGATTCAACCGTTTTATATTTTTCCTTTTTCGAGGCTTAAATTTTTTTTATCCATGAAAAAATTATTCGAATTTCTTTCCTTGTTTTTTTAATAAAGAATTGAAAAGTTAAAGTTAAGTGCATTTTAATTAATTGTAAAAAGAAAAACTCTTGTGAACTGTTAAATTGAAGAAAATATTAACTCCCCCAAACAGGGAAATCCTTGAATATAACATAACTTATTGTGATTTTAGTAATTAATAGGTTGTCATTAATATAACCAACTTTCTATTTCAACATATAGTTGGTGCTTGTTTGCAAATCATTTCTATTGAAAGATTTTTGAAATTCTTGAAGTATTGAATCAAACATAAGCAAGACTGTCATTCGGTTACGCCGATAAAAATGATCGTGAGGGATTTTAACGGCAGTTAAGCATTGAGAAGTGATCGTGAGGGATTTGGTGACACCATCGTGAGGGATGTTTATCGAGAGAATTTCATTTCAAAACATTTTTTTTTTATTAGGGCATTTACTGTGAAAGTACTATTGTTCGTGGGGATCCAATTTTCGTGGATTTCGTGGTTAGCTAAAACCACGAAATTCAGTTCCCGACGAAATGCATTTTCTCCTTAAGTTCTAATGCATAGATTTCGAAACCAACGAAATAGTAATATTTATGAAAACCACGAAAATTGATGTCCACGAATAAAAGTACTTTCACAGTATTCCCTTAACAATTAACACACTTATATTACTTCCGTCTACAGGAAATCAACACATAAAAACTTTTTCAATATATATGACACCAAACTTCCACGCATCCCTTTTGCTTGATGTACCCTACAGCTTTTTCAATATATATGACACCAAACTTCCACGCATCCCTTTTGCTTGATGGACTCTACACTAATTTATAGTCTTTCGGCAGCTTTTTCGAGTTCTTAGGGATTGTTCTATAAAGACTGAGTCTGCTTCATCAGGGCCCCTCAGATATCTTGTTATTTCGAGCAAAAAGGGATGCGTGGAAGTTTGGTGTCATATATATTGAAAAAGGAAAAAAAATGATTGATTGATTGCTAAGATTTTAACGTCTAGTAATCAATAATTCAGCTATATCAGGACGAGAACAAGCTAATCAATTTAAAAAATGTAAGTAAAAAGGGGAAGAAACAAAGATGGAAGGTATAACCTGGATAACGACATTTGATTGCCACTGTAAAAGGGGAGAAATGGGTAGGGGCAGGAAATGTAGCTTCCATACGACACCCAGTGCGTCTGCTTTCTTTAGAAAAAAATAGACGGGATCTTCGTATTGCATGGAGCGTTGTGTTTCTCCACACAGCTAGGCTATAATGGTTCGCCGTCAGGCTTTCCGTATGATGACCTGACTAACCCGCAAAGACAGGGTATTCCACTATCCAACAACTGGGGACGCGCCCAGCAGCCCTGTAGCCAAAGCCCCTGTAAACCGATTCAGTTGCTAAGTAAAAAATTTGAAAAATTACAATTCAATTAATTTTTTTTTTATCAACTGAATAACTATATAATCCATTTCAGCACTTAGATGAAACTGGAAACATCTATTCCGAATATTTATCGATAGTCAAACGTTAGTTTTTTGTATACTTTTTTCCCTCTCTGCGATTGTGGGACATGATGGTTTGTAGGTTTCCACACAGATGCACATGGTATGTCAACATTTTCATGCCAATAGTACATGTATACAGCAAGATTAGCCCTGAAATTATACTGTTCATTACTAAAGCAAATACATTTATTGTTTTAATCATGTTCATAACATTATGAAAACTTTCCGCATAGAAAGTATCTTTAGCAAGTACACAATCCTCTGGATGCCGATATATTGTTGACCTCAGAATTTGTCCAGCATTTTTTTTTAACTTTTGGATTTGTAATCACAATCCTTGACGGCTCATAGTTAGAGTCTTTCCTGACATCGAGAAGATGAATGACACTAAGAATGGTTGATACTATATAAAGTTATTTTTAAATGTTTTCTAGGCTCTCCTTGAGCTTTAGGAATCTCTTACACAGTTATGTACTACCCAATTAATGTGGGTAGCTACATGTTCGACTTTATCAAAAAATATTAACAAAAGACAGCTGTAGAAACATGTCTGTATATGTCCACCGAGACAAAAATCAAATGGACGCACAATTACGGAAAGCCATTAGGGGTATGTTAGTACACTAGCTTGAAATACTTGAATCTTGTATTCCAAGGAACCTACAAAAAATAAATATACTAAAAGGATGACAATATCAAGAATCAAGTATTTTGTTTGAATTTCCTTTGCTCTACAGAGACTGATAATCTCAGTATCATCGATTTTGTCAAGTAATTACCACATCACTGTAAGGGAGTCACGTGCAGGTTCCTATGCTGACGTCATGACTAGGTACTATTTGTATGCGTAATACGTCGAATGAAGAAGGCATATAATTTAATTATTGCAAACAATTATTAAAACAACAGTATCATTTATTTCAATTTATTATGTAAAGAGTTTTATTTATTATTTTGTAAATTACTGATAAAAGAAATACATGCATAGGACATTTTGTTTTCGATTAAGACTTTATCACCGCGTAATACAAGCTCTTCCTAAACGCCTCAATTTATACTGGTGGTGATAAAGTCAGTATCAAACATGTCCTATACTCCATATATAATGACATTAATTTATAAGTGATATAGTATAAATATGAAACGGGAAGTGATACGGTTATACATAATTCATAACAAACCAAAATTTCTAAGCGAGTTGCAACTTGGCTATCAGTTTTGTGGTGTGGTCTGCATGGCGTCGAAAATTGGTTTCCTAATATAACTCATAAAAAAATTACCCAATTCATTGTTGGATGCCAGGAAGTAGTCAAAGGTCAAGGTCACGGGTGCCAAAAAGGTTGAAAAATGTTGTTTCCGGACTATCACTAAAACATTTACGTTCAGTTCAAATAGGTATTGGATAAATAGTTGGTTACAAGAGAAGAAAGAGTTCTTTATTGTTTTTAGAAGGTATGTAAAAGGTCAAGATCATAGTGACTGGAAAAAGATTGAAAATTTAAGAAATATTTGGTTTCTTGACAACTAAAAAAGTTTACATCCAGACGACAACACCCCATTCAAATGAACGTGTTCCAATACAAGTTTAATCCATTGCATTGTTTGGCACGCGTGACATTATAATTTGTATTCATCATGGTTGATTAATTATACTTATTAATTATAACTCGGTTAATTACCACTATCTTTATAATAATTTAATTATTGCAAATTTTGTTTGATTGAAATATATCTGTGTATTGGAGCATTTCTTTTTCTTTTGATAGAAAAGCCTTCTGGAAGTTTTGAATTTGATTATTATTCCGTGGTGCGAGTGTTTTAGCTGCAGATTAGGCTCCTTGAGCTAGCCGGCAGTTTAGCGGCAAGAACTCCTTGACCCATCTTTCTAAATTACGTTTTGTCTTATTCTTTCCTTTTCAAGATTGTGGTCTTGGAGTTAGTTGTCGTCCTATATTGGGTTTTATTTTTATGTTTATCCTACTATAGGAAAACGGGATAGAGAAAGGGGAGGTTAGGGTACCCACACACCGGTTTAACCCTACCGCTGGCTGTAGCTAGTACCGGTACCAAGTCCGGCTATCCTGAGTTCCTATCGTTATCTATGTTTGTCTTTTGTCATTTTAATGTTTTTCTTGTGCAGTTCCCTGGTTGATTGTGACATGTGATTGTTCGGCCATTGTAAGTGTTTCCTGTTATCTTTCCTTCATTAATACTTACTTTTCATGACTGATGGCGACTGTCTTAAGGGTTGGGTTTCCCATCAACGGACACAGACTTCAGGTCCCGCGTAGCTGGGAGAAGGTCCAGCTGGAATTTTTTATTACAAGAGCTTGCAAATACAAAGTTTCTTCTACGAAGGAGAGTATTCCCCAATATCCATGCAATGACCCTCTTATTGTATAGCACAAAGCTTGTACTTCTGTTAATTAAAGTATTTTTTTTTGTCGATGACGTCATGAAATTTAAGTCATATTTGCACTAGTGTAATATGGAAATCTATTGCACGCTTATGTTTGGTTGCTTTCTTAGGAAATATTATGTTGCTATACAATTAAGAATTGAATGCATTATTTTGAAGTTTTATTGGGGTATGAACGTGTTGACCGAAGCACATTTTTAATGAAGCGCGGTAGCGCTTCATGTTTAAAATGTGCGATCGGTCAACACTCATAATATCTATGAAACTTCAAAATAATGCATTCAATTCTTATAATAACATTTTAACCAAAATATAAAAAAACACAATTTATTTACAGGAAAGTACATCATGTACAGTGGGATTCTGTTTTTACAAATCAATCCGCCACGTGGACATGTGGTCAGATGTGTTCCATGGGAATTGCAACTTCACATTAATATGCCACGTGATAAACCTTTCAAATTGACGGAATTCAAATGAATATGCATGAAATGTAATTATTAATAAATGATATTTTTCATGTGCAATGACAACATTTTCTTTATTATTGATATTGTATTTTTACTTTTTGTCCTTATAAAAGGGCCCGTGATGTAAGGGAAAATCATTTTAGGTGTATCATTTTCAATAAATATTTTCTTGTTGAAATGACTTACTGATTACATTGAAATCGTTGATACATGCGTTAAGAATGTATGGTAAGGTATAAAGAAAATAGTTTTTTTTCCAATAAATCTATTAAATCATTTTCATTTTATTTGCCTGAATTTAAATGGATGTTTCTTATTATTTTCATCAGTATCTAATAGCAACATCGTGTTGTTTATTTTTGTTTATTAAAATGATAAATCTTGTGTCAGTGGAACAAACTGTTTTTCATGAAAAAAAACCCTATAACTTGTGTTTAATTTTAAAAAAAGTTTATACATTATATCAAATGTATGCCGATGCAACTACTGGTGGACTGTTAGTCCCCGAGGGTATTCATTAAACTAGTAACCAGTACATCGGTGCTCGACCGAAAACCGATTATATTTGAAAAAATACAATATCTAAATTTTTAAAAGAAATTGTTAAAACCTAAGGAGTATCTCCCCTCGCATAGCTCTGTCCTTAGTTGATTTTGGCTTTCCTTTTTAGATCCTAATGGTGATTTGTTCTCTCTCAGCTTTTACATATTTCGGGTTATGGATTCAGAATGTTTTGATTTGATCTTCACTGAGACATAAGTTGTCGAAATGCGCATATGTAAGAACTACAGTAACTTCGGTATTTTGTTCAAAGCTTATTTTATATCCTTTACAATTAACACAAGTTTGGACACTTTACGCCCTTCTTATGATCTGGGGATACAAAAAAAATTTACGGTATGAAATTTTTGAAAAATGGAAATTTTAGGAATTTTATATAGATTTTTTTCACATTTCGACTTTCTGACTTGAGGATCGTAAAATCTGAATATATATTTAATAATGGCCGATTTAATAATGATTTATGATATATTAGGAACAAATTGAGCGCACATATTTTAGTTTCAGACATAATGTAGGTTCAGAAATGTCAAAATTAGCACCCCTCACCCTAAAAATTGAGGGAAAATTTGAAATATTCAGGCTCTAAATGACAAAAAGGTAACGTTTAATGGTAATTACAGTGTTTATTTCACTAAAGCTGACATGCAGAAGATCATTTAAGTAGATCTAAACTTTTTAAGAGATCTCTTTTCGGCTCTTCTGCCCGAAATTACAAAGATACAAAAACTTCATGAAATTGATACGTAACTTGAAAATGTTGATTAGATATCGTTTCATTATATTTTAGCAATTACAATGTATGCTTTTAAACATTTTAGACTAACTACAGTCTCATTAATTACAAACATATTACCCCTTACCACACATATTTAACACAATTTATTTCATTTTATTCAGCTTGAAAAGCTTAAACATTGTATAAAGGTCCGATGACATATCGTTTTTAAACACCAAAGAACACAGAGACTGACATATATCACAAATAAGATCATACGCATGGTTTATGGGCTGTTATTCAAAAATTGAAATTGGTTTTCATAAAATTCTGAAATGCTGGAATTTCCCATTTTTCACGAAAATCGCCCAAAATATTCAATTTTACCCATATTTTGGAGTTAAAATTACATATTACTATATATCAAATGCATCTTTTGCAAAGAAAGTAAAACATTAGTATGCTATATTCATATATATGTAAAGACAGACATATTTTGGGGACTTGTAAGTTTAATTTTGTTAGGGTAGGGGTAAGATTTTCGGTATTCAGAGTCACATTGAACACTTCTTGATTTTCTAAGCAATGTTTTAAGATAACTAATGCATTGGATAAAACAATAAATTGGCATATCTGCAGATAAATCCTCCAGATGTGCCACATATAACGATTTAAAAGTGATTTTTGGACAATCTGAAATGCTCAAAATTCCCATTTTTCATCATTTTTGGAGAAAATATTTTTAAAAGAGTTTAAGATGACAAGTGGGATTAAAAATACCAAATCATGATAGAATTCATACAACCTTGCTTTATGCAACGCAGATTTTGCGTTTGGTTTTATTTTTTTATTATTTTTTTTTATCCCAACAAAGATAAAAAAATCGAAAATTTTTGGGAAAATTTGTTGGGGTAGGGGTAACATTTTTTGTTTTTAGAGTCACAGTAAACACTCTTTGTTTTTCTAAACAATGTTTTAAGACAAGTAGTGTATCGCTTAGAACAATTAATTGGCATTTCTGCAGATTCTATAGCTTTGATATACATTGTGATTTTACAGTGAATTATGGACAAATATGAAATGTTGAAAATTCCCATTTTTTATCATTTTTTGGAGAAATATTGAGTTTTTGTCGACAAATGGCTGTTAAAATACCAAATCATGATGTTATTCATGCAACATTGTCACATACAACACACGTTTTCCGTGTATTGGTTATTTTTATGCGAACATGGACCAAAAAGTGACAATTTCAGGGAAAATTTGTTGGGGTAGGGCTACGATTTTCGGTATTTAGAGTCACATTCAACACTCCTGGTTTATCTAAACAATGTTTTAATAAAACTAATGTATCGCTTAGAACAATTAATTCGCATATCTGCAGATCTATTCTATAGATTTGACATATATTGCGATTTAACAGTGAACTATGGACAAATCTGAAATGTTGAAAATTCCAATTTTTCATTGATTTGGGGAGAAATATTGAGTTTCAGTCCACCAATGGCTGTTTAAATACCAAGTCATGATGTAATTCATGCAACATTGTCATATACAACACAAATTTTACGTGTTATGGTTATTTTCATGCTAACATGGACAGAAAATTGAAAATTTTAGGGAAAATTAGTTGGGGTAGGGGTAAGATGTTCGGTATTCAGAGTCACATTAAACACTCATTGTTTTTCTAAACAACGTTTTAAGACAACTAATGTGTCGCTTGGTACAATTAATTGGCATATCTGCAGATATATCCTCCAGATTTGACATATATAACGATGTAACAGTGAAGTTTGGACAATTCTAAAATGTTAAAATTTCCCATTTTTCGTCAGTTTCGGGCAAAATATTGAGTTTTAGTCAACAAATGGCTATTAAAATACCAAATCATAATGTTATTCATGCAACATTGTCAAGTACAACACACATTTTGCGTGTTCTGGACATTTTTATCGGAAAATAGATAAAAAATTTATAATTTTAGAGTAAATTTGTTAGGAGTAAGTTGATTGATGTTTGATGTTTATATTACCTAAAAGCAGCCATTATTTGTAATGGTTGTAAAGCAAATATAATAAGCTTTCATTTGATACCTATTTTGAATTATATTTGTTTACTAAAAAATTATATTAGGCAAAAGAAAGACAAAACTTATTTTAAAACGAAATTATTCAAAGGTCCCTGTATTCGGTCTATTTGAAAGTAAATTTTTTTGTAATTAAAATATGTTAACATCGTCTTACCATGTTTAATATTGAAGAAAGTAGATTGAAAAACTAAAAACGATTTTCAGAATCGGGAATTGAGATGCACTTCGGGTTCTCTAGACCATCAGAATTACGCAATTTCAATGAAAATATCAGTTTTTTCGTCAATATTCCATTAGGGTAGGGGTACGTTTAACTGCGCTATGAAACGTATTGGGCATAGAAATTGTAAACTTGGGTTTTTTGTAAAGGTCATACAATAAGCAATCATTTGATACCTCGTTTGTATAACTGGAAGGCATTTGGTCAACATTTTGAAGCAACTGAAAGAAAAACTTAACGAAAATCGAAATTTTCCAAAATTTCGGTAGGTGGTAAAAAAATTGGACAAAAATTCCACAAGTGCGTGCATGTTATGCTCGTGTTAACATTTTTATTTTGAAGATGGGATGTATGCGTACTTAAAAATGGGTGGGGTTCGGAAGTGGGGGGTGTTGCACGGGGGTTATTCCAGCCAATGGACTAATTGCCATTGGAATGTCAAAAGGCTGTCCAAGTTGAAAAAAAATAACGTTGGTGGTGCCAACAGCATGTTTATTCCGTGCTTTATTGTTTAATGAAAACAAAGAAAGAGAATCTCTTTCCTTATATGCAACTCTTAATACTATAGATGTTGAAATTTCTTTGTACACTGATGTTTGATTCAATACTTCAAGAATTTCTAAAATCTTCCTTTTGAAATGATTTGCAAACAAGCATCGACTATATGTTGAAAGAAAAAGTTGGTTTCATTAAAAAGCCTATTACTTACTAAAATCACAATTAAGACATGTTAGATTCAAGGATTTCTCTATTTGGAGTATTTATTATTTTTTCAATTCTTAATAAAAAATAGTAATGGTGCATTACATGATACCCCGCCACGTTCCATAAAATTTCTAAGTTAAAAGGGGCATAACTCCAGAACTATGTGTACCACAGAACCAAAAATTATACTTGGCCTGTGTATTGTGGTAAACAATTTACATAACAAGTTTGAAGACAGTATGTTATTTCATTCACAAGTTATGAGTAGGAAACCCTAAAATTTGCAAAATTTCAAAGTTTCAAGGGGCATAACTACAGAACCTCTTGAACCTCTAAACCAAAAATCTACGTTGACCTTAGTTTTGTGTTAAACAACTAGCATACCAGTTTGAAGACCTTGTGTTATTTCGTTCACAAGTTATCAGTCGGAAACCCTAAAATTCGAAAAATTTCAGTTTCAAGGGGCATAACTCCAGACCCCTTGGACCTCTGAACCCAAAATCGAACTTTACCTGACTTTTGTGATAAACAACTTGCATACCAAGTTTGAAGACTTTGTGTTATTTCGTTCACAAGTTATCAGTCGGAAACCCTAAAATTTGCAAAGTTTCAAATTTTCAAGGGGCATAACTCCAGAACCCGTTGAACCTCTGAACCCAAAATCGATCTTGACCTGAGTTTTTTGGTAAACAATTTGCATACTAAGTTTGAAGACCTTGTGTTATTTCGTTCACAAGTTATCAGTCGGAAACCTTCGGGGGAAGGACAGACGGGCGGACACAAGACAGAGGGTATCACATAATACCTCGCCACTTCGTATGGCGGGGTATAAAAAACAAAACTGAGGAAAAAAATCCGAATAAAGTTTTCATGGATTTAACAATTCTAGCCCCGAGAGAGAATTGGAATATAGGATTTATTTTAGCGAGTATACATAAAACATTTACTAATCAATAATCTAAAGAGGAAAAAATATGAAAAAAAAAACGGTTGACTTCTGGTTTTTCTCTAAATTTACCTTCATTGCTCGCGACCCCATCTGGATTAGCCAGGTAAATATTACAGAAGTTCTGACCTCGAACCATTGTAGAATAAAGGGCTACGCCGAGCACAGCATGCTTTCACCGCAGCATGTCGACCAATGAAATTTGAACAAGGAATCCAAAGAAAAAATCCCATCTAAATCCGATGAAAAATAAAAATTTCAGGAAATTTGCACATTTGTTAATTTAATCGAAGGGCTTCTGCAAAATAAAGATAAAAAAACTGGCTAAATTCTTCAATTTTAGCTTCCGTTATATAGATGATCAACCATCGCTTAGGTGATTTTCTTAGGTGATCTGATCTATCTTAAAGAGCTTAGTAGTACACCAAGAATACTACAGACACTTCCACATAGGCCTCATTCATTGACCTTCATCTTGAAATTGACAACAGAGCTAGACTTCAAACTAAGCTGTACGACAAACGCAATGACTTCACTTTTCCAATAGTCACCTTTCCTTTTCTTTGTAGCAACACGTCAACAGCCGTTCTTTTGTGCCAACTAACACTGTGCCAAAATTTCATAGGATTGATCGACTGGAACTTAAATTGTTAACAAAAACAAATGTGTCTACAGACGACGACAGCGCCATACCATTATACTACGTCAAATTGTTTGCTGTCGTTTAAAGAAGGTGCTGAACAACACAGAAGGGGTAAACGTGTTGTGACCCAGCAAATCCACTGCGTTAAACTAATTAACACACTTATATAATTTCCGTCTAGGTTAGACTCTACTAAATGACCAATCAGCTGCTGGCATAGTCAAAAATAGTACTTATATAAACAAAGCCATGCTACTTTCGCTTTGGATATAACTGTCAATATTGACAATATCCGAGTTCTTAAACGCTCTTGTGATCATGAAACACTTCCGGATTGATAAACATTTTGAATCAGCCAGCCTCAATGCATGGGAAAAATACTGAAGCCTCATCAATGATGACACGTATGCCCAAGGATATGAAAGGGAAAATTGGTCATTTGCATACCCCAGTTAAATGAGGCGATAGAAATTTCTTATTAGACTTTAAAGTTGGGTCATCGTTTGGATATGTTACTTGGCAGACGTGCCACTTTGAGAAAATCATATCGCTGCATAAAGTGAACTTCAGGTAATTATGAAAATTCACAAAACGTTATAATGGCCACCTATGGAAAATATTTAGTGGAGTCTGACCTCTACGGGAAATCAAATATGAAAAATATGAAAAATTAACCGTTCAATATATTTATTACTTTTTTGATAAACTGAATAATTATATAATCCATTTTAGCACTTAGAAGAAACTTGAAACATATCTATTCCGTATATTTTTCAATAGTTATAGGTTAGTTCTTTACATACTTTTTCTCTCTCTGTGATTGTGAGGCATGAGGATTTGCGGATTTTTACACAGATGTATATGGTCTGTCAACATTTTCATTCAAAAGGCATACAGCAAGATTAGCGCGAAAGTTATACTGCTCATTACTAAAGCATTAACCTTAATCCTGGAATATGTTCATAACATAAATAAAACTTTTTCACATAGCAAGTGAAAATTTATTGCACGCTGGCTGACGTTTGGTTGCTTTCTTGGGGAGATATTATATTGCTATACAATTAAGAATTGAATGCATTATTTTGAAATTTCATTGGGGGTATGAAAGTGTTGACCGAAGCACATTTTGAATGAAGCGCGGTAGCGCTTCATGTTGAAAATGTGCGCTCGGTCAACACTTTCATAATCCCTATGAAGCTTCAAAATAATGCATTCAATTCTTATAATTACATTTTAACCGAAATATATAAAAAAACACAAAATTTATTTCATGAAAGTACACCATGTACATTGGTATTCTGTTTTTACAAATTAATCCGCCACTTGAACATGCGGTCAAATGAATGTGTTTCATGGGAATTGCAATTTCCCATTAATATGCCACGTGATAAACCTATCAAAATGAATATGCATGAAATGAAATCATTAAAAATGATATTTTTCATGTACAATGACAACATTTTCTTTATTATTGATATTGTATTTTTACTTTTTGTTCAATAAAAATGCAGAGATTTGTCCTTATAAAAGGGTCCGTAATGTAAGGGAAAATCATGTTAGGGGTATCATTTTCTATAAAATATTTTCTTGTTGAAATGATTTACTAAATACATGAAAATCGTTGATACATACGTTAAGAATGTATGGTAAGGTATAAGGAAAATGTTTTTTTTTTTAATAAATCTATAAAATCATTTTCATTTTATTTGCCTGAATTTAAATGGATGTTTCCTTAATATTTGATAGCAACATCATGTTGTTTATTTTTGTTTATTTAAATGATTAAATCTTGTGTCAGTGTTAAAATTGTACAAACTGTTTTTCATGAAAAAGAATACCCTATAACTTGTGTTTGATTTCATTATTAAAAGTTTATACATTATTCCAAATGTATACCGATGCAACTGCTTGTGGACTGTTAGTCCCCGAAGTTATTCACCAAACTAGTAGCCAGTACATCGGTGCTCACCCGAAAACCGATTATATTTGAAACATACAATATCCAAATTTCAAAAAGAAATTGTTAAAACCTAAGGAGTATCCCCCTCTTGCATAGCTCTGTCCTTAGTTGATTTTGGCTTTCCTTTTTTAGATTCGTGATTTGTTCTCTCTCAGCTTTTACATATTTCGGGTTATGGATTTCAGAATGTTTTGATTTGATCTTCACTGAGACATAAGTTGTTGAAATGCGCATATGCGAGAACTACAGTAAATTCGGTATTTTTTTTTTCAAAAAAACATCTCATTCTTAATCCAAACTCAATACTTGTGCCTATTGTTTCTGCCCTCTGTTGAATTGGTATATATGGTCTACGCCAGTCAGAGAGTCACCTCAATTGTGTTCTGATTGTGTTTTATTTTGTATTGTTTCAACCCTAAGCGATTTATGCCCCCTTTTTTCCAGGTATGTTAGGTAATACGTCAATAATGAGCTCTATGACGTCCATAAAATTGCCGAGGGAACATTTCAGTACTTAATGTTCTTTGTTTGTAAACCTATTGAACTTTATATACCAACAAGATCATTGGTGCTTTGGTTATTTTGTTGCTGAAACAGATCCAAATAAAACTTGATTCAATGAGATAATCAGATACATATCCATAAAATGTCTTAAAAATCTTATTTTATAGTTACAGAGGATAAAATCTAAATGCTCTTTTACTTTTAGGTCAAATGATGAAGGAGCAGCTTTTTGTCGAATTAATACGATATAAGCAATCAAAACAATGGCAGTAGAAGTAGAATATATAAATCTATAAGTCCAGAGATATTGTAAAGAATGAAAACGGGGAACCAAAGTCACGATACGTTGGCAAAGTACGGATATCATAAACATAAAACTCAAAATGAAAGCATTCACAGTGTGAACCTTGAAAGCAAAACTATCCAAAAGTAACATCAGATTCTCCTGAAGGGTAAGCACGTCCAGCTCTATATATGACACCCGTCTTATTGTTAATGAGTCCATTGTAAAGTCAAATCCGGAGAGATGTGAAAATATCCGATTTAATTTGTCAAACCAACAAACTTCATCTCTGCCTTTGATGTCGTGGTGACGATCACAGAATTTCTGAAGTTTGGCAAGTAAGAAATGCTCAACGTATTCCAGAATCAGCAGTAACTTAGACTTTCAAAAAGCCACTACATAGACTACAAGGTCTTTTGTAACGAAAAGTATGTGGAATATACACTGCAAACGCACTAAAAGTTTGTTTTTTTTTCAAATAACCTTCCATGTATCATTCTTCTTTAGTTTAGTCGAAAAATCTTTTTCCCGAGTACAGTTTGATCTAGAATGTTTTTCCATGCCATATTTTATTTCAAATTCGACCAAAATGCGCCATTGTAGTAAATTGCCTTCCATACATTTTTCCATTATTGTTGCATTTGCGTCGTTATTTTTACGACTTGCTTGTCACATCGGAACGAAATGAACAATATCTTTAAAGTACCTTTCATACACAATTTCCGTTATAAATGGATTACTTTTGTTTATTTATGATCCTGGTCGGCTAGAGTATTTGTTGACGTCTCAGAAGGAAATGAATTATAAAAAATGAATCTTTGGGTAGATCCAGAGTTTATAAACGGACTGAGAAACACCGACTGGGACAAAACCGGACTTTCACTGGCAGTGTGACGGGTGACACGCTTGAAGCAGATCATGCCTACCATTCAGGAACACCTGATGATACTCCTGGTCTTTAGTTGGAGTTCACACTGTAAGTCCTTTAGTTTTTATACGACCGCAAAAATTTTGCGGTCGTATTATGTTATGGCGCAGTCGTCGGCGTCGGCGTCGGCGTCGGCGTCGTTGGCCAGCATAATTTTGTTTCTAGTGGACGGATCATCTTCAAATTTCAGTATGTGGTTTCTTGGCATAATGGCTATCCCGGATTTTAATTTCGGGTTTATGGCCCCACCCGTTTCAGAAAAAAGGGGCCAAAAAGGGGTAAAATTGGGTATTTTTGTGTCTGTGGACAGCATAACTTTGGTTCCAGTAAACAAATCATTTTCAAATTTTAGTATGATGTTACTTGGCACATGCTTTAGCCCGGGCTATAATTTTATGTTCCTGGTCCCGCCCGTTTTAGAAAAAGGGGCCAAAAGGGGTTAAATTGGTTGTTTTCACATATTTGACTGTAGAATCTTTATTATTTATCGGATTTTGATGGGGTTTATTTCAGTAAACTCCGTAGAAAATTTCCAATCTGGAGTATGCCAACGGATTTCACGTGGCATGTACCGTTCACGAGATAAATGGGCCCAAAAGGGGCGAATTTCAAAAATTTAATTTTTTTATTTTTAGTCCGATTTTGATGCAATTTTTTTCCAAAGGATTCCTAATGAAAAATTATTATAGCGCTTTACTTTTAGATTTTTGGTAACTTGTTTCCTTAACCAGCTATGAGGGGC
>MJUU01070947.1:0-44243 GCA_002080025.1 Modiolus philippinarum
GTAGGAGGAGTTTGAGTCACAAGAAAAGTGTGACGGACGGACAGACGACGGACGGACGGACAGACGGAGGGTATAACATTATCCCCGAACTTTCTTCGAAAGTGCGGGGATAAAAATATTGTGGCAACTCTGTATTTAAACTACACATATAGCTATAATTTAACACATCTCGCACATATTTTACTTAGAAATGAAATATTTTTAGGATTTGAATGAAAAAAATAGTCAAAAAATTGTTCGCCTTGCTTACGATTTACGCTACCCGTTTTTAAAATTCTTTATCTGCCCCTGTTTAAATGTACTACGGAATACGTTGTTGTTTAATTTCTTTGCGGCTTACTCCGCCAAAATAGGTACATAACCGGGCAATTTTTTCTTTGTCTTACAAAAGAATGTACTTCGACAATAATTACAACGACTGTAATTTTAACCCGGGACTATATACAGCTAACTATATTATTTGCTTTGTATAGTCCCTGTTTTAACTGCCATTTTGAATTCGTTCTTTGCGTTCGACAATGGTGTTCGCACTTGAAGTGTTCTTGCCGTTCGAGATGTGTAACGGTATTCCAAGAATACGTTCTTACTACCAAGAACAACTGTCTCGAATTCACCCCATGGTTTTTATTGTGTGCGTGTCATTTTTCATTTCTGTGCCGTTCTCATGTTATGTCCTTCTTTCTTTGTTTTTCCGATGTTGCCATTGTTATTGGATTCTTCGTTTTAGACTGACGGTTCGGTTCTCAATTACTCTCATATATACAGGACCTCCAGACATTTATGAGCCCAAGTTGAAATCAAAGCGTCAAAACGAAGAATTACCGTTTTCTATCTTTATGATCGCATGCAAGAAAGAAATTGACAGCTTAAATATATAGTGTTTGCAACTAGAGTAGGGGCAGTAAAAAATCAACAGAAAGGTTTTTCGCATGTACTCTTATTATTTGTTTAATGTACATTTAAAAATTGTTTTCTGTCAGCATTACAATTTCTAAATATGTTTTGCTCCGACTGATTCAGTTATACGAGTGGTTTAATGACCTTTCATGGGTAACTCCTTTCGTGAATTGCAGTACCAGCATGCTTGTTTATGTCGTTAATGCAGCCGTGTTCAACTCTCCAAACTTTTTGACATCACCGTAATTTCAATATTCTCACAGGACCAATGGACTAATAATCGTGATAAATAACGCCATGACTGTGACTTCGATTACTGGATATCACTCCAATAACGTCGCTCAAGACTTAAATATCCACCGAAATGATTGTTTACAATCTCAGCTGTCTCACCAGGTGAATATCGCATGAAAAAAACTTCAGCAAACGAATACCAAAGCAAGAACGAGGAAAGGGGGGATTCTAAAATCATAAACCCAAAATCAGGGCAATTCACATCCAACACGAATTGAGACAGTTTGACAAAAACAAAACAAATAAACAAGAATGTCACATAATTAACCCGGCACCTGAATCGATTTTCAGGGGCTCTGGTTACAGAGCTGCCGGGCGTGTCCCCAGGTCTTGGATAGGGAAATGCCCTGTCTTTGCGGGATAGTCAGGTCACTATAAGGAAAGCCTGACCGCGAAACATTGTAGCCAAACTGTGTTGAAAAATGCCACGCTTCATGCAGTATAAAGACCCCTTATATATTTCTCTAAAGAGAGACAGACGCATTGGGTGTCGTATAGAAGGCTAAATTTCCTGCCCCTACCCATTTCTCCCCCTTTCCAGTGGCAATAAAAAAAGTCGTTGCCCCGGTTGTCCATTCCTCTTTTATTTATTTCTTCTTTTGCTTACAGTTCTTTCTTGAATTGATTAACTTGTTCTCCTGCTGGTGAACAGCTACAAAAACTGAGGTATCATCAGGTGCTCTGAAAAAGTGAGCATGATCTACTCCATGCATGACACCCGTCACACTGCCAGTGAAAAGTCCGGTTTATCACAGTCGGTGTTAGTCAGTCCAGTAAACTCTTGATCTACCCAAGATATCTATTCTCATTTGTGAAATAGAAACATTCTAACAGTCTGTCAAATCGTGATGACGACAGTAAAACTTCTAGATTTAATTCCTATTCTAACAGACTACTGATCGAAACGTGATAATTCTACTTTAAACACACCAAAAAAAAAAAATGAAAATAAACAACACATTTTCCAGCGTAGAATTTCTTGCAAAACTCGTTTTTCCCTAATTTTCGTTTCATGGCCGTAAAATCGCTTAAAAGCATACCTGATTCGCCAAAGCTGACATAAATTTTATTATAAATACATTGACTTATTAAGAAAATTTGGTTCTAAAACAGGGCTCTTATACAACAGGGCATTTCACATCCAGGCTTCTATGGAAATATCATTTACAAAAGGCATAAATTCAAAAATTATCCTTCAAAACTTATTAATCCGTTGAACAAATTTATTCATAAAGGATATAAATACAGCATTGTTGTTAAATCTTGTTGGCAAAAATATTGATCAACTCCTAAACGGTTTACACCATAACTTAAATAAAATCATTTTTCATATTGGCAGTATTTGGCATTTCTTCTTTCACAATTGATGATGTAGTTATACGAAATCTATTAAGAAGTATTTCAATAACAAAATACCGAAGTCACTGTTAACTAATTTTCTGCATATGAAGTTTCATATGTAAGAAGGCTTGATATCAAAGTCAACGGAAATTATGTCCTTAGCTAGCTGTCAGTAACTGCGAGCATTTGTCAGGACAGTACCCATGTGTATTGTCTTCATGTTTTATGTACTTCATTGTAAGGGTACTCGTCTTGCTAAGTTGAACTTTTTTCTAGTTTGATTTTTATTGTGAGTCTTTTTGTGTATTTATTTTTAGCCATTCACCACACATAGGGGAGGGTATGGATCCAAGAAAACGAGTTAGCCCCACCGCAAGTTTTGCGCATGTCCCAAGTGAGGTGTATGTTGGTCATTGACTTTTCCTTGTCTTCTTAAAAAAATTTTAGTTTCTTGATATTCGGGGTATTGGATGTGATTTTTTTTCCATTGATTTATTCACTTATTTTTTTTTACCCTTTTTGGGTCCATTTTGGGCTTGCTATATGGAGTGAGGTTCCTCACTGTGTTGAAGACCGCACGGTGACCCCTAGATGCTTTGTTCTGGGTCGTTTTAATCTGGAGAGGGGATGTTGTTTCCTTGACATTTACCCTATTTCCTTTCTTATTCATATATTTATAAGCAATATATTGACTTGTTGGGATCGGAAAACATCCGGTATCTTTCTTTACTCGTAGTGATATCGGGTGATAAATTTTAGAGTTTATACTATTATTTTTTGCAGTTCCTGGTAGTCAAGATGATTGTCATGTTAAAAACCAATATGGATTCAAACCAGCCAGAACTTACTGTTGAAAACGGTAAAAAGCATATTTGAAGATCCCGATGTTGTCAAGACGTTGTCCTCTCTTCATGATGATTACATAATTGTTCCCGCAGACAAAGCCCACAATAACATCATGTTTGTCTACAAAAGACACTAAATTGACTGCTTGATTACATTCGTACTGACAATTTATTTGGCAACCCAATTTATACATTTTATACGATACTAAGGTAGGACATCCTCAACAATCACAAGTCAGTCTTGTCTTCCTTTGGTATAAATGTAAGCGAAGAAAACAATAACCTCCTTTCAATTAATCAGATACAAAAGCTAAATAAATGTCCTTACCAGGAAAGTTATATTGCTGGGTCTTACCAAATGCACTACAACAACCCCCTCAAAGCTCTTAACTTCATGACTCACCGCAGTCAAGGATAGTCTAAACATAAAGTACTCAACAAGCGGTGTTAATCAGATGTAGATTCTAAAAACCCAGGATTTATTAGAATATCTGTCTTCAACAGAACTTAATTTTTGTCTTGCAACAGTATTAAAACATCTGATTTTTCAACACTTTACACTACTCTTCCACATGAAAATTTGAAGAAAAAACCATCAGTCTTTCTGCACCAAAAAGATGTGATAAAGATACTCATACTAAGTATTTGGTATTGGGTAAAGCAAATTCAGAAAACGCATATTTTGTCAAACACCACACTGATTCCAACAAAAAGTATACTGAGGAAGATGTGATTGCCATGCTGGAATTTCAATTGACAATATATTTGTCAAATTTGGAGGACTCGTTTTCCAACAGACAATCCGGATACCAATGGGAATAATTGTGCGCCACTTCTGGCAGACGTGTTTTTATATTCGTATGAAGCCATGCAGGCTCATACAAGGGCTAGTCCACAAGAAAGAGATAGATCTAGTCAGGTTCTTTAATTCCAGTTTCCTTTACATACTATTCTTTTCTTTAAGCAATCCTCGATTTAAGGATTACATACATCTCATCTACCCAAATGAACTGGAATTTATAAGAGACAGCCGATACTCCAACATCAGCATCATACCTGGACCTTTACTTTTATATTGACAACTCGAGACAGTTAAAAGCCAGACATGATTATTTTGACTACATCTCCAGCATATGGAATCTGCTTTTCGTAGCTTATTCGCTACTCTCGTGCATGTAATGTGTAGGTCGATATTGTCAGCAGAGCGAAATTACTATCTGAAACGTTACTTAGCCAGTGTTATCTTCAATTACTGTTACTAATTTCACACAAAAAGTTTTATGATTGTCATCACGATTTAACTGATCGTAACAATGTGTCTATATAGGGTCTGTAAGTCTCGTCATGTGACTCACGAGAATCCACGATAAACAGGCAATTCGAAAACGTTTCCCGCCAAAACATGACGTCTGCGGATTATGACGTTCAAATTTTTGTTTGAAACGTCATATATCTTTGTTGAAAATGAAACTTCCGGGTACAAGTTTTGATCCCGGAAGTTCCAAAATTGTACGAGACTTACAGGCCCTATTACAAATGAAGATATATATATTTCAATAGATCCCTGTTAATACTGAATTGATACATACCGGATTAAACATTACACCCCGACGTTTTACTTACAATGAGACCGGCCTCACATATGAAACAGGTCATGCTTAACCTTCCGGAACACCTACTGACAATCCAGTTTTTTAGGGGTTCACACTGTTAGAGCTTCATCTTCGACGTTTACGTTGTTTGTCTCTATGTAAACCTTTTATTGCAACGTATTCCGGATTTATGATTTTTGCTCTTGCTTTGATACTCATTTTGAAAATATTGCTCTCGACTACATTAGACATTGTCGAAATGCGCAGAAAAACATCCGTATATATAATTTATTATGAATTTGAAAAAAGAAACCACTGACTGGGTTGTACTACAGGGTCGTATTACAACCGATTCAATAAATATGTCCCCACCGTCAGTTTGTGACGTGTATATCTTTTGTCAGCTTCTGTGTCAGCGAAAACACAATGTCATCAAATGTGGACGGCTACAAGACAAAATATTGTATACATTCTTACACAGTGTAGCATTATGTCATCTTTTTACAAAGGAACTGTCAATTATTGATAGAGAAGCAAACTATGAATCAGTCACATCATCACTACATTTGATTGGTCTGGAAGTTCTGGTAGGGACACATTTATTGAATCGACCCTATAAACAATGATATAATGATCATGTTTATGTCTGATCGCAAGGTTATGAGGAATTTGTGGGAGTGACTTTCCATTTATCATTTCAGTAGATTTATGTACATCGGCAAACGAATACCGAAGCAAGAACGAGGAAAGGGTGAATTCTAAAATCATAAATCCAAAATCACGGCAATTCATATCAATCAAGAATTGAGACAGTATGACAAAGACATTTAGCAATCAAATATGAACAAGAACGTCACATAACTAAATCACTAGCAGTGAACCCCTACAAAAACTGGGGTATCATCAGGTGCTCCGGAAGGTTAAGCTTGATCTACTCCATATATATGGCACCCGTCACACAGCCAGTTAAAATATGTTGAAATATCGGATATTTATCGGTTATTAACTTATCTTATGTTTTCCCAATACTCTATGCTCTGCGTTTGAAGCCATTTATGTTTTCGGTTGCAAAAACTTTTTGCTCTAGCGGTTTTAGAGGAAATTATCATATTGTGATAAGTTGTCGCACATTTTAGCGATACCTGTCATGTTATTACAGATCAATTATTTTAGGAAAATTTAATACATCTCTCTTATTAAGTTTGGTCCAGTTTGTACCAGCAGGTCCAAATCAAATACTTATAAAAAGGTAGATGGATTGACGACGGACGACAAGTGATGGAAATAGCTCACACTGACCCTTTAGGGATATTTAGCCACAGACAGTAACAAAAAATGTAAGCCGTTTCAATTTCTTTTGGTCTCGGATTTCTTCAGTCTCCGAAATTTAGTTTACTGATTAGATTAAGTTTGTAGTGCAGTTTTTGTAAATGGGTCGTTTTATTATTAATTTGTTGTTGTTTTTTTTTAAAGATTCACATTTATCGCTGATTTGCTTGATTTTCAATTGTTCCGGAGCGACGATAATTCTATTATCACTGCACTGCGCTGATATGAACATATTATCGTCAATCTCTATGGAACGTTAGCAACAGCGTATTAATATGACGTCGCGTGACGTTTCGTGAAAAAAATAATCCCATCAAAAAAGCGTTACATTTAACTAAAAATTACATGTTTAACCTAAAAAAAAATATTTCAATAGAAAAAGAAACATATATTTAGTATATATAAATTACAAAATTAGCGATAAAAATACTATTAGTAATTTGTTTTGCTCGGATGGATTTCTCAGCTCGTATTGCATCTCGTGCTTCGCACTCGATGCAATACAAGCTGAGAATTCCATACTCGCAAAACAAATTACTAATAGTATATATATAATGCAAACCTGTCAATTGGTGACAATGTCATTCATATCCAAAGGTCAAAATATTGGTCGCAAAAGCATGGCATACGGTCGTGGGAAACAATCCCTTGGTTCCTTTCGCATTTTGTATCAAAATATGTGCATTGCTATACTTATCAAATTTTGGATCTCCAAAATCAAATGGTGCTACCATTCACTGTTTATTGATACCTCGACTTACTGATAACAATGATATGTATTCAAGTAATTCTTCTTCTCAACTTCAAATATACTGTAATATTACAAAACGGCCACTGGATTGAGACTGAAAATCCGGAAAATTATGGTACAAAGAAATACAACTTAAGCTATCAGACCATGCTGGCCACGAAATGTTCAAGGCCGAATATTTTACAAGAATGGTAAAAGAAGTTCATTACTTTAGGTAGTGTAAAGTGGCGGATGTTCGAAAACCCAAGTCTTCAGCGCTTATTACTGAAAGGTCAATCCCCATTTGACATAAATTGATCGAATAAATAGGTCGGCAAACGAATACCGAAGCAAGAACGAGGAAAGTGGAAATTCTAAAATCATAAATCCAAAATCACGGCATTTTACAGCAACACGAATTGAGACAGTATGACAAAGACAAAACAAATAAACAAAAAAAGAACAAGAACGTCACAAAACTAAATCACTAGCAGTGTGAACCCTATAAAAACTGAGGTATCATCAGGTGTTCCGGAAGGGTAAGCATGATCTGCTCCACGCGTGGTACCCGTCACACTGCCAGTGAAAAGTCCGGTTTTGTCACAGTCGGTGTTAGTCCAGCCTTTCCCAAGGTCCGCCGGACACCGGCCATCGCCGGTAAAAAAGCCACCGGTCCGGAAAAAAAATCGGAGCCGCCGGACCGGATGTCCGGAAAACTTTCCGGTAGTTATAATATGTTTCTGATTTCCGGTGTCAAAAATGTCATGGAATTTCTTAAAATACGCCGACACGGCAATGCCTGGAAAGAAAAGAAAGGCCGTGCATCAAATTGATGATGATAAGAGAAAAGAAAAGTCCAAAGAATATGAGCAAAATAGAAAAAAACGTGTATTCTCTCAGGCATGGTTGGTCGGAAGACCGTGGTTATTACATGACCCAGATAAAAATGTGATGAAATGTACACTGTGCTCTAAATACCAAAAAGAATTGCAAGTTAGTGAAAATTTAAGAGGTCAGGGAGCGTTTGGGAAAGAAGGGAGCACTAATTTGAAAAAATCGGCAGTAGTTGAACATGAGGAGTCTGTTTTCCACAAACAAGCAGAACAAATGGAAGTTGCCAAAAACAGATCTGCCGAAGAAGTGGTCATTGATACAAAAGCAGGAAAAACACTTCAAGTCCTTAAAGAATCAAAGAGAGAGACCTTAACATTTTTATTCAGGAATGCACATGCATTGATGAAACAGAACAGACCATTGAGCGACTTTGTATGGCTATGCAAATTGGACAAAATGAAAAGCATTGAACTTGGGGAGACATACTTAAATAATAAAGCTGCATTAAATTTTGTTAAAAGTATAGCATCTGCAGAGCGCAATAACACAAGTCAACTCATTAGTGGATCAAATTTTTTCTCATTTATTATGGATGGCACAACTGACATCAGTGGTGACGAACAGGAGGCGGTTTACATTAGAGTTATGAAAGAGGGACAGATAAAAGAACATTTTTTGGGGATGGGGTCACCAGAGTCCACATGTGCAGCTGATCTTTACAGTTTCCTAATGAACATGTTCAGAGAAAATAAAATAGAAACTGGTAAGTTTGCAAAGAAAGTGAAAACAAAAGTCTGAATGGAAGGATATGGAGTAAATGCACATGAGACAAGATCACGATAAATACGGGGAAACATAATCCAACAAAGGAACAATGTTGTTCTTCGTTTTGAAGTCACCATGAGGCCTTCAACAATGAGCAAACACTCACACCCCACAGTAAGTTAAAAACGGCCTCTAGCAGTATTCATTGTTAGATGCTGGTCATTGCTACAACCATGCCCTTTAGCTCATGGCTGCAAGATTGTCAACAATGATATGAAGCATAATCTAGAGGGAAAAACCAAAATTTTTTATTATGTTGATTATGTTCTGTAAAGCTCTGCTTTTTCAAGACAGATAATAAGAATTTGTGGGGTAAGAAAAGGCATAAAAATAACATAACAAAACTAATTTTTGTACATATGTATGATCAATAATTACTGGAATATAAAGTCAGAAATGAGAGATACATGTGTATATAACTATCCCCTTGCCCATTGGAGTTTGGGAGGGATTTAGCGTTTGGTACGTCCGTCCGTCACACTTAGGTTAAAGTTTGTGTTCACTTTTTATATCTTGGATACTACATGGCATACATCAATGACATTTGGTCAGTGGACACATCTTGGAGAGTAATGAAGCTGTAACTGATACTTGTGTCACTTTCATTTACATTCATAAAATAATCCACAATAAATTTAAAGTAAACTAATATGATTTAAGAAAAGTTTCAAAACAGCAACTGATGGGCGAGGGGATTAGCTGTCATTTCCGACTGCTGCCATTCTCGTTACAGTTTCAATGTACCATAACTGGTGCTTGTTTTCGACTGTCTTTGGAGTTTCTAGATGTTGAACTTGGTAGACATCTTCAACCTGTACATTTTTTCAATTTTGCCTTGTACTGCTGATAAGGCATAAGTTGCCGAAATGGCTGCTCATTAATTTATGGCATACATATTATTGGATGTGGTTTGTTTCCATTGATTTATTCACTTTTTTTACCTTTTTGGGGCCATTTAGGGCTTGCTATATGCTGTGAGGTTCCTCACTGTGTTGAAGACTGTACGATGACCCCTAGATGCTTTGTTTTGGGTCGTTTTAACCTGGATACGGGATGTTGTCTCCTTGACATTTACCCCATTTCCTTTCTTTTTCATATATATGTTCTGGACTGATGTCATCATGTGAATTTACTCCATATCTCACTTTAAAATGCATAGTTTATTTAATGTCATGCTTTAAATTTAGGTGATGACAGGTAATTTTAAATTTATTTCATCCAGGAATAGTAAACTTCATAAAAGCTTAAGTAGTCACAATTTATATAATTTTTTTTTGTAGGTAAACTGATTGGAATGGCAAGTGATGGCGCCTCCAACATGGTAGGAAAGAAGGGTGGATTATCAGCCCTCTTACGCTCAAACATAAACAGCGAAATTGTGAACCTGCATTGTTTTGCGCATAGATTAGACTTGGCTTTTAGGGATGTATTTAAGAAGAACAGATTATATGATAAATTAATGACATTACTTATAGGGCTATATTACTTTTATCATAAACAATACAAAAACAAAAAGGGCCTACAGGATACCATGAAAGTGCTAAAAATCAAAGGTGTAATGCCGAGTAAGGTGACGGGCACTAGATGGCTTCCGCATCTGTCAAGAGGCATCAGGAATTTCTTGACAACCTTCAAAGCATTTGAAGCTCATTTGGCTACCATCAGTCATACCAATGCAAAGGCAGAAGGCATCTACAAAATTATGACCAGTAAAGATGTACTATGTTTCACACTGTTTCTACAGGTATATATTCGTTTATAATGTTGAAATTGATCATAATTTTTAATGAAGATATACATTTGTATATTTAACATGGATTATTCTTTTTTGACTTGTGTTATTTTTTTTAGAAAAATAAACTTCCAAGAAAAACAATGAAACTATCATCTGCCAACACCATAATAATATATATTTTGGGATAACATGTAAACTATGAGATTATATCTCATGTGTACTCATGAAATAAACTTCATTTTTTGTATTTTCTAAATTATACCCCCACTCATTAGAGAGTGGGGTATAATGAATTTACTTTGTCTGTCCGTCCGTCCGTTCGTCCAAAATTTATTTGTCACAATTTTCTCAGCTTTTAGTGGAGGGATTGATTTGAAAATTAGTATGCAGCCTCTATGTGATGTGTATTAAGGAATGTCCTATTGAGTCCGGTGTACTTCCTGTTTCAAGAAATGTAGACTTAGTTACGAAATGTAGGGAAACATGAATTTGTCGTTTCAGTTTTCTCAACTTCTATTAAAGGGATTGATTTCAAAATTGACATGCATCCTCTATATGATTAATTGGTTACTACATTCTATTTATTCATAAGGATTATGTCATTGTGTGAATTTGTGTCCATACTTGTATTGTGTCCACACACACACACACACACTTAAATTTGCACTTGCCATATTGATTCAGGGTTCAGTGAATAGGGCATCACTGGTTGCCATTCGGCGACAGCTCTTGTTTATACAAATTCTGAAATCTAAGGTTTACGCCCTCCATGTTAGTTATATTTGATTCTTACCTTTATTTGATATTACTGTTTATTCGGATTTTTTTGGCTTTATGAATTTTAAACATTTTATGAAATTATGGATTGTCCTATTCTCATACTGCTGATGAGGAATTAATCTCAGAAATGGCCATACAGCTCATTAGAATTATGCAGTTGGTGTTAGCATATGTGTTATGGTCTCATGTTCATTTACTCCATATCTTTTCGTAAAATATTGAATAAATAATTGAAGTTAAGAGAACATGAAAACACTAAACAAATGGCAAATAATATATAAAAAAAACAACAAAATGTAAGGGCATCCAATTATTTACAGGAGATACTAGATCCTTTGATGAGGGTTTCCCTTAAACTTCAACGCCCCATGTCATCTGTGGCAGAGTGTGCTGAATGGGTGGAATCGGTGTGTGATCTTCTTGAAGATGAGAAATCAAGGTAAATGTATATTTATTTCTCTTTCTAAATTTGATGTTTTATATTTTGTGAAACAATCCTTGATTATGATACTTGTTTTTTAATAAATATACATGTACATGTGAATAAAGTAGTAAGTTCAAATAACAAAACAAAAATCATACCTTACTTCATGTATTTATTATAGCTAGCACAACACATATACACACAAAGTAAGATTAAACTGTTGGGTGACAAAAATGAACTAGAAATATTGCAGTATGTTATACAAATTTCAAGAACATGCAAATAATTTCTTATTTGTGGTTCCTTCCTCCTTCCAACAGAGATTTTGAAGAAGTAGATGAAGTCTTGACATCTGGGAAATACCAAGATGTCAGTCTCCGAGGCAACCGCCCCACCTTTGCATACAAGGAGACAATAGTTGATGGTTTAATTATCGCATTAAAGGAGATATTCAATATTGAAGACAATGTTAACCAAGTTTATAAATCAACAGTTCTGTTACATCCATCCTTGTGGCCAAAACCTGATAGTAATGAATTGAAAGGTTAAAATTGTTTGCATTTGTTCATCCGTTCGGTTATTGCTTCACTTTTAATTGCTTGCATGCTGCTTGGTTTATTTTTGCTATGTAACTTTCTGTTTCAGTCCATGTCATTGAGATTTGCCACAAATTAAACAATGCCTTTGAAATAAAGGAATAGAAATTTTAATGTTACAATTCAAAAGTTGAAAAAAAATGGAAAAAACTTAGTCACAAAAAATAATTTGTCAGTCTACAGTCACAGACAGAAAGATGTTTTACTACTGTAAATAACTGATTCAAATCAATGGACTTTTAAAAGATCTTTATTCATTCGTTGTTTTGCAGATTATTTATGGTACTTAAAAACCTTCATGACTTAATTCATATGATGTATTTACCATAACAATCAATAATCTAATTAATATCAAGTTAAATTTTTGTTTTTCTCAGAGTTTGGAGAATCAGAAATTAGTGCAGTGTCTGAACAGTTCAAAGCAACTTTGTCAAAAACTAACAAAGATTTTTCTACAGAAGAGGCACTAAAGGAATTCAGATTACTTAAAAGGATCTTGTATAGAAGGTTAGTTTTGATTTTTTTAAAGGAAAATAGAAGTTGAACTTAAGTTTTATCTATTCAGACATATGATATCATCCACATCTTTTCCTATAATGTTGGTTTTTTAATATATACTGAACATGATTTTACATGCTTTACATGCTTACCCTTCCGGAGCACCTGATGTCACTCCCGGTTTCATGGGAGTTCACACTATGAGTGCCTTAGTTCTTAATGTTATCTTTTTATTTCCGTGCATTGTAGCTGTCTCACGTCCTTGTTTTGTCTTTGTTTTTATCTGTTACAGTTTTTGCCATGTCTTTGGACTTCGATTTTTGTAGTCATCGCTTCCCTTGTTCCTTCGGTATTCTACTGCCGTTGTTTATTGGAAGACCAAAATTTCCAACTAACAGTAAATTCCAAAACAGTAAAGCTTTATCATTCAATATCAGAGCTTCGCACATATAGACTTGTATTTGGTTTGTTTTTATACAATTTTTATACTTTATATATTTCAGGTATGGTGATAAACTAGAGACCACATCTTGGAGTGAAATGTATAATCGTGGAAAGGAGTTTTCTTCCTTTATGCTAATCTTGGAGGTATTAGGATGTCTTCCTCCCACAAGTGTCTCATGTGAAACGATGTTTTCTCAGCTTAAACTAATTAAGACAAGTCGCCGCACAAGGCTGAAACCTGGTACCCTGAATGACATTGTGACTGTCAAGCTGGAGAGTCCACCTATTGAAAACTTCAATCCAAGTCCATCCATAGATCAATGGCTGGTAAGTTTACAACTCCAATTCAAAATTAAAAACCAGTATAACAGTAAATTTATATTATGCCTCATCAGTATATATCACTCAAAATACATGGAAGACTGAATATGCCAAATCTAAAGTATGATTATTTGATTATTTAATCATATAAGAACTCTTAATATACATGTTTTTCTGGTGCAGTTTGCTTGTAAATTGTGGCATGTGATTGTAGTTCCTGGCTATTGTAGGTGTTTGCTGTTATCCTGTTTTTGTAATGTATAATAAACTTGTTGTTTAATTTAATTAATAATTTAGAATTATGTGATCAGTTTGATATTAATGTAAATTTAAATTTTAGGCTGAATCTGTCAAATCAAGGTTGACTGGCTATAAGAGAAAGAGCAACAAGGTTAGCAACAATGTGATTAATCCAGTTAAAGTTATTGAAATAGGTAAGAGATTGCATTAATCTGATACCAAGATTAAGAAAAAAATTGACTTTTGATATTGACAAATTTGAATTAAGATATAATAAGAATAAAGTGAAGATTCTAAAATTAAGTTTTATATCAAGAAATATTTAATCAATTTTATTCATATCAAGATGAAGAGCAACAACAAAAACATCATTCAGTTGATTTTTTTCATGTATTTGTTTAGGTATTTTCTCATGCACATGTACTCCATTTTTAATGTACTCCAGATATCCCCTTTAATATTTTTCATTTAATGTATGCATAATTTTTATTCAGAAGCAGAAGTCGACAATGTAATTGAAGAAATTGTTGATAGAAGTGATAATGGGGAAATTGTTGATAACAGACTAAACAGTGATGACAATGGAGAGGATAAAACTGAGGATGTTGTTGAGAACAGTGTTGAGGATGATGATAACTCTACAGATATTGTCAATAATGAGGGTAGGAATTATTACATAGGACAATTTAGTTTGATATGTGTATCTATGATAAGATGTTCGACTTGAATTATTTTGGGAATCTCATTATTTGTCCTTTAACATGTTTAAGAAAACTATCTCAAAAGATCCATGCTTATTTATTTTAACCCTACACAGACACTAAGTTTTAAATAATGCTATCTGACAACACCTCCGAACTTGTCAACTGTCATAGGATTTTTAATATAGTGCTGTGGAATTGTTATTTTGTATGCCTAAACGGGTGTAAATTTCATTTTTAGAACCAGTTGAACCAGAAACTACTGCTGATAGTGAGACCTTGGATACTGAAATGGTGGAGGAGCTCTTGATGAGTAAAGACCCGGACTCAGATGACTATTGTGATGGTTTTGTTGATGAGGAACAGATTTGGCTTTTTCTTTATGACTTTGCGCGTGACTGATCAACCAATCTTTTAAATTTGTACAATCTAACTATGTGTAATTAATATAATAAAAGTCAATTATGCAATGTTGCTTTTATTTCATTGTCTTATATATGATGAAGTAATAATTCATTGTAAAATATAATTTTTTCGGGCCTGTAAAAGTTCATTCGGGCCTGAAAAAAGGCCAATATTTCAGGACCGAATGTCCTGAAAAAAAATTTGAGGCCTTGGAAAAGACTGTAAACGACACAAACTTATCACAGTTATGTTAAATTCATCTATATAAAAACTGACCCAATGGTCATATTTTGTATTGCCGTCAGCTCTCAGAAATAAAAACTTACCCACCGGTTATTTTTAAACGTTGAGTATCGACCCACTGTGGCATTTTTCAATGTTGAAAACCAACTACGTAGGTTAAATGTATATTTTTTACCCTTGGCCGATGCCTCTGCAGTTGGACTGTTAGTCCCCGAAGGTATTCACCAACTCAGCATCCAGAACGTTGCTGTCTCGAAAACAGATTTTATTTGAAAATTTGAAATATCTTTATTTAGAAAAAAGTTGTTTAAAACTAAGGAGTATTTTCCTCTTGCATTTCTCTGTTCTTAGCTGATTTTGGCTTTTAAACATTTCTTTGGTTTATGGATTTCTAAATGTTTTGATTTGATCTGCACTGCTAGGTTGTCGACATGCGCATATGTAGAAAGTAAATTCACAGTTATTTTGGTAATTTGTTATTTGTTACTTAGTGGTGTTTTTCTTTGTTAAATTACACATTTTTGGAAAATTCTAAAAATATAAATTAAGGCTTCCTTTTAAATATTATTCATATACCATGCATTATGTTGGTTTTAAGTTGCAAATGTAACATAGTTAGCTTCGCTTTAACGTTTGTACCACCCAAGTGCATAGAGATAGCCATAAAGTATTAACATTCATCTATTGCTTGACATGTATTATCAACTTGCTTCCATGCCAGGTTACATGAAGCTCAAAATTACTGTAACCTTCTTAATCATAAACTTAGCCAATGTGCAATGATGTCACCTTGTTATTTTATGCAGTTGATGATTCCTCAGAACATAAGAGGATTTGTGTTTACTTAGAGACAATACCAACAGATGGATAACACCCGATGTCTCCTGAAGCTAACTGATGATGCGAAATTTATATTAAGAAGTCCCAAGACTGTATAATGAAAGTTAACTTATCTTGGGCGGTCTTATGGCAATAGCGCTATTTGCATCCACAACGTTTGGACTTAATTAAGCTTTATGATTTTATGTTTCGCTGTATACTTGTCTTATATGCTTTTCTGTTACTAATAGATTTGATCAAATTCCTATTATTTTTCACCTAGAGAATAGCCCTTCAAATGTAGAGTTGTTTTTTTTAATTTTGGTGGCATATGATTGCTCACCTACTTACTTTAAAGGGGTACTTCCCCTCTGTATTGCATTGTTTCAAAATCTATGTAATTGAGTCGTATCGGATAAGGCCGTATTTTGTTGTTTAGGAATATTGATCTAAAATTACACCAAATTGAGTTTTATATACCTGTATTTAATGAATAGCCGAATGCCGAATTTCAAGCAGCTGTTTGCTGACTTTTACGATAGCCTCTTTGTTTTCTTTATATCTTGGGTTTTTAACAATTACAAGCCAATGACCAACATATTCCTGACTTGGGACAGGCGCAAAAATTGCGGTGGGGTTTAACTGCATTTTATGCATTTATTGATTAAATATATTAATTAAATGCATTTAATATGCATTTTCCCAATTTCCTAGCTGTTGTGTAGTGGCAAATTTCTTCGTAATATTTGTCTTCTACTTCTCGAAATTGCCAACATTTTCTTATTCCTTGGATGTTGCTAGTAAACACGACGACTTGAAAACATTGTCCTGTTATACATTCGACCTATAATAGTTTCTGAGTCCAGGATGTCGGAAAGTTTAAAATCCTTCACGGCAAAGTCAAATTAGCTGTCTGGTCCTGCTTTGGACATTCCGTCCTTGAAACATAGGACTTGCCGGGCTTCAGTGTGTCTTTCATCACATGCAAGTAATCTATTACAACTTGCCTAGCTCCACCTCTTTTGGCATAACGTCTTTTAGTGATTGTTACGTCTCATAATCCTTTATGCAACCAACGTATCTGCTAATATTCATTACCCGCGTGCTTTGTTCGGTTTTTGTTTCTTATGCGGTGCATGAACACTTTTTTGGATATCCCTCGCTACTACTTTTCTGAGTTTGAAGCATTTCGCCAGCGCTTTCGACAAAAACCCTTTGTTGGTCGTAACGTTTTTAGGGTTTATTTCTTTTTCTTGCCCGTTTTTTTAAATTTTTTTTGGGGGGGGGGGGGGCAGAAATTGACCAGGGCAAATTTGTCACTAAATTAAGGAAAGCATTTCATTTGGTAATTGTTGGACATCAAGGAAATGGTCAAAAATCATTCTGAAAAGAAAAAAAAATACCACTGTATGTTATTTGGGAGAATACAAATGTATCATGTTAATTTATTAGACACAATGTGTGTTGACTATGATGTGTGGTTGCTTCAAATCTGAAAAAAAAAGAAAGGACATGGCTTTAATCTCAAACAGACAGCATCCCATCTCCAGGTTTAAACAACCCAGAACAAATCATACAGAGGTCAACGTACGGTCTTCAAACCTGTGAAGAATATCAAACCACAAAGTGAGCCCTAAATGGCCGCAAAAGAAAAAAAATGATTAAATGACAACCAACCTCATCCAAAAACCCGAATATCAAGAAGCAAAAAAAAAAAGACAGAGACAAGCCAATGACCACTTTATTCCTCTCTTGGAACTTGTGCAATAATTGCGGTTGGGTTAAAATCGCTTTCTTGGATCTAAACCTTCCCCGATGTGTAATGAATGGCTAAAAAATAAAACACAAAAGGACTCAAATCCATCGAAAAATAAACTAGCTAGAAAGCTTACAAGAAAATTTTGACGAAAGTCCAAAGGGACATTATCTTTGCAATAATTGTAGAGGACTCATCTTCGAACTCCTTTTAGGCATTCTTAAAACCAAACTGCTATATAAATTACATCTAAATCCATTTGGAAATAACCATGCTAGAGCGCTTACAAGGCAGAAGAACACACAGACGGACGGATTTCCGGCATTGCAATATTCCGACATCGCGTTGCGGATGAGTGAAAATTAAAGGAGAATCAAATTACCTTCCTTGTATTGTGTAGGAAAATAAACGATATTCCTTGGAGCAAATCTGCATATAATATCCTTTCTTTGATGAGCTTTTCGTCATATTTGCTATAGGTTAAAAAGCAGTTGCGCAAAAGTTACGACAGTCCGACGGACAGTAAATTGCAAACAAGAGATTGCACTGATAGACAATGTGATTTAATATTCCCCTAACCATCGTTTACAGAGGTATAATAAAATACTTCATTAAATGCTCGAGCACAATGTAAGTGTATCTAAGCATGCTCAGGTCCCCTGATATGTCAAATCTTTGAAAACAGACATTATTTCATGGAGGATGACGTCAGATGATACTTCACACTTTTTGTGAGAAAATACACAATCAAATCGACCGGTTTGTCAAATTCGTGAAAACACTGTTTCAGGAAATTGTCGACTGTGCATTTGAACAATAGGCATATAATCTTGCGCAGTAGCCAGTATCAAATGAATAACAATAAAAACTAGAAAACCTGAAGATAATGATGATTGATGGTTTAACGTACGGCTTTCCTGACTGGTCATTGTGGAATTGTTATCCCTTACAGAAAAAATGAGTTTGCATCTTGTTTATTGTTGTCATTTGCCTTTATATTTAATTTATTAAGTTTATTTTCTAATAGATTTGTTTCATTTTTCTTAAGTTTACTTTTTCTTTTACAATAATTCATACTTATATCTCTAATTTCTATTTTCATATTATCCCAGTGTGTATCAAGACATTCACATGTTTTAGATTTCTCAACATATTTATCAATAAGTTCTGATATTATTCGTTCATATTCCAAATCAACAAGAATACTGGAGTTTAGTTTCCAATATCCACGCCCATTTTGACCTCTACCTGTCTTTATTTTTAATGACACACTGTTGTGGTCAGTATATTTTAAAACAATTGGACGGATATCACATTTTATACAACTTTTTACTAAATCATTTGATACTTAAAAGTAATGAATTCTTGTTGCTTCTGACCTATCTTTTCTGCACCATGTATATTGTCGAACTGTTTTATTCATTTCACGCCAAATATCTGTCAATTTACAGGATTTTATTAATGTTTTTAAATTACTACTTGACTTTTTACTATTCTTTTTGTTTTTGTTCTTTGTATCTATCTCGGATAGAATTTCATTGAAATCTCCCCCCAAAATAAGATGCCCTAGACATTCTTATTAATTGTAGATTTAATCATTTTTAAGAAGCTATGTCTGCTTTTGGGGTTATTTGGTGCATATATATTTGCAAATGAATAAAAACATTCATCTATTTCTACATTAACCATGACAAGTCTCCCATCGTTATCTTTTATTTCGTTTATTAATGTGTAATTTAGTTTCTTATTAATCAAAATTACTACTCCTCGCGAGTTGCTTGACCCATCATTTCTGTATAAAGTACCCTCAAACTCAGATTTCAGTATATCATTTTGTTTATTAGTGAAATGTGTTTCTTGTATATACAATATGTCACATTTTTGATTTTCTACCCATAATTTCATTTTTTTTTGCATTTTTCAGATTGTTGAAGACCATTACAATTGAGTGTACAGATGTGAAGATTATTGTGTGAGGACATGTTTTAAAGATGTACACAAATAATGTAAGGGTGTTTTATGATATATATGGGATATACAAAATTTATAAAATAAATTGTATTACTAACCGTTTTGTTTTGTTTTTGTTTTTGTTTTTGTTTTTTTTTTTTTTTTGCAATCACATACAATATAAATGAAAACTGTTCATCTATAAATATAATATACATGTTGTTTTATAAACTATTCAAGATCATAAGAACATGCACTATTAGTACACATTGTAACTAAGTCAAATTTAATTACTTCCCTTTGAATACTATTAAATTCAATATTTGTGTAATATCAACATACATTGTGCACATATTGCCTTTTTTATAATTATTTTTAAACCTGAAACAATACATTATTGTTATTAATATTGTTTACTAATATCTACAATGCAAATATAATCTATAGGATTTTTATAACAAAGTATTCTTAAAACAAGCATACAATATTATACAATATAATTCTATTCTGTTATTACTAAACAAAACAAAACACATTGTATTCATTAATCTAATAGTCAATGCACTTGTCTTTACTAATTACTAATATCTACAATGCAAATATAATTTATAGGATTTTTATGACAATTTATTCTTAAAACAAGCATACTAAACAAAACCAAACACATTGTTTTCATTAACGTAATAATCAATACACTTGAATACACTTTATATAACTTTAAGAGAGAATGAAAAAATATATATATAATTTTTTTCAAAAATAGTTTGAGATGAGCTTTGAAATATTGGTATTAAGGATTTGCTCGCAATTTTTTGAGTTATCTTTCTTTGAACATTGCTTTTGCTGTTCCGTGCATATGTCTTGCTCAAGTAAACAGCATTATTGAAACATGATCTATACATTTATAATTTTGTGACAGGGTTGTTTTATACGTCATACATTTACCCCAAATATAGTAAAATGGTCTCATTTCAAACTTCATACTATGACTCATATTAATATAATTCTGAGCACCAATGTTATAATTATATTTTGGTATATTATTTATTTATCTTGTTTTTTTTTCTATTTTCAGATTCAACTGGATGAAAAGCTGTCACCAAGCACCCGAATGCACCAAATGACCTTATATACCTGATATACATGACATGTACATTTAGCATGTTTTTTATTTTTTTTTGCTATAATTACTATAAACTTTGTGCAATATATGATTATATATGTATGTACACAATTTTTTTTTTTTTTTGAAAGACTTGTAATAAAAAATATAATGTACAGTAATAAAAACGAAGTCAGTGATTGAAAAGATTAAGTTTTAAATTTTTTATTTCCAGTTGTACTCAAAGAGTCATGGAGAGCCTCGGTAGGAGTTACTGGTGATTTTTCTATTCTTCTTTCTAGATTTCGATTAGGAGTTTGAGAGGTTTGAGTATTATAATTACTTCCTGTACTGTCTTTAAAAAATGGTTTTATGCTTTCTTGGGTTTTAGTACGTTTGCCTTTCTTTTTTTTCTTCTCCGTACCCTCTTTTTTACTTTGTTGTGGTTGAAGAATAGATTGTGAAGCCTCAGTCTCGGATTCTGATACATGTAAATTTGTGGGCTCTTTGTCCATGCTTGTAGATTCTGTAGTTGGATTTTGTTTTGACGGACTTATGTTTTTTTGAGTTTCCACACTTTTGTTCATTATTTTCATCATCAGTTGCTTCTCCTTCCGAACTTCCACTCATTTCAGCCTCTGAGAAAACATTCTTCGTACGTACATCTTGTTTGTGTCAAAATGACCCACAAAGCTTACATTTCCACCCTTTTACACATTCATTTGCTGTATGACCCTCTTCAAGGCATTTCGAACACTTAATGTCACTTTTGTTTTGTCTCGATTGCCCGTAATGGAACAAGCTAGCCCTGTACTTCCCGATAATCATAGACCGTGGGAGTGGTATATCGAAAGGCTAACAGATTACGATACGATCACCTGTTTTACAGTTTGTCAGCAAATTATCAATTCTCAGTCTTTCTCTAAAACACGTTACTATTTTACATTTGCTGAGTGATGTTTCAAGGGATCGTATAATTTGATCATCTGCAGCTGAAAGAGGGACATTTTTTACTCTTACTCTTATAGTGTCTCTTCTTTCTCTGATAACAACTTTTGGATTTCTTGTATAAATTGGAACAGACTTCTGTCTTAGAACAATTCCTTTTGAGAGAAGTTCTTTTTTAATTCCTCATCATCAAGGTAGATACGCCATAGGCTTCCAATTCTTTGTAAACCGTTGAGAGCTCCAACGGGAATCTGGCTTCCAATGGCTTTATAGACTTCTTTGTGAAATAAAAAATAGTGTGGTTTATTTGCATATTCGCCAATACATCATCCTCAAGTATGAAGACAGGTTTAACTGTACCCATATCCTCGTCATCAGTGCTTTTATTTTGTATTTCTCCTTTCGCCACCGCAGCATAGGAGGACGCCATATTGTTTTTTTTTTTTACAAAATATATCACTTCAAAGTTTTGAACATTCAAATGTCAGCTATTCTCACCTTAAATTTACTGAAATTGTAATTCTAGACTGCAACCAGACATATCATTGTCGGTTCCTAATATTAGGGTATATTGTCAAATATTTAAACACAAATCTTCGTAATTTTCTCGGAGCTGAAAAACACCTGTCACCGTGGTTCAAGGTCCACAACTCTCTCTGCATGTCATTGTTTTGAAGCATGAGAATAATGCCATATTCATATCTTCCAAAAAATAATTTTTGAACTGGTTTGTTGCTACAAATATTTGTGTTATCTAAATGTTCATTAATGTAATATTTTCCAATTATTATATGCAAATATTTGACAATTAGTGAAGAATATTGCTTATTTATATTAAAATATTACTTATCGGAACCTTAATATCCACCCAATCATTGAAATAATCTCCAATAGAATATATGTTAACCTCCATTTTTTCTTTAACATTTGAATTTTGTGTACTAGCTGAGTGACCTATATCACAGGTGGTTAAATCAAATTTGATTGGTTGGCAATTCCAAAACTACTAATTAAGTTTCTTGCAAAGTTGCTGCAACATTTATGTGCTTGCTGTAAGCTTCCTGCAAACAAAGTTTGTTTGCAAGAATGTTGCAGGAATGTTACAGGTAGCTGCAACAACCTGCAAAGGTGTTGCAAACAGTTACTGCAAACATTTCTATTTGCTGCTACTTTGCAAACTTTTCATTTCTGTAAGGATGGTTCTTCTTGTAGGTCTACTTCTTTCTTTTGGTTTAACCTTTCTGCTTTCTTTGACCAAAACAAGTGTCATTGCTTTTGGCGTTGATAAACGACAAACTGAATTTTGCTATACTTCTCAAGTCTTTGTTTCAATGTTTAATCCTTTACTGTAACTACAGTTAATGTACTCTTTTTTTTGCTCCAATTCGTTTTTCTGCATTCCTGTGCTTTTTTGGTATACGTTTGCTCGTATTTTTTATGTTCTGTCTAAACTTGCGTTTGACTTTGAGATATAACACTCAGGTGTTGTTTTACTACATTGGCTAGCTGTTGCCTTATTAATATATATCCCGAACCTGCGTTTCATGAGAGAATGTTTCTTTCTTAGCTACACAGTCTTGTTGGGAACGGCATTTCTAATCTGGCACCACATGGAAAGACGACTGAGGTTTCTCTTCCTAGTGACTGGAGATCAGTTTTTTCTCTGGGCCCGATTCGGTTTATCCGGGAACTTGATCGCTCAGCTTTACCTCTGTCTTGTTTGCAGAAGTGGAGAATGTCGATTTCATTCCATTCTATCTTTGATTGCTGCAGAAAATAGGTTTTAAGTTCAGCTAGAAGTTCCATGTCTGATCATGACCGGAAGAATACACGCGATGTGCTTCGTGTATGGCACTCGTCACACAGTCAATAATATATGGTGTTGAAAGATCTGTTGGGTAAGTGATTGGTTATTGTTATTTTAAAAGAATGTTTGATTATTTAGTTACTTTCATGCTTTTATGCTTTTAGTATATACACGATAAAAATTATGCCATAAATATCAAAAAACAAAGACAAAACGTATAAATAAGAAGGTGAAACAGAGAGTTACACACACCAAAAAGCACTAATAGTGTGATTGCGCAATGAAAGATAAGAATATTGTCGGGTGTCCCGGAAGGGTAGGCATGATCTGTTCCAGGCATGATACCCTACAATATAAAGAACGAAGTTTTCGGATTTTTATAAAGAAATGACAAATATGCAAAACATAATGAAGTATGTTGAGGGCATATATTCTTTTCTTTCAGTTGTTTTTGTGTAATCAATAAATCCCTGCATATTGTAGTAGTTAATTTTACTATTAAATTATATTAAGTAAGATTTGAAGAAAAAATTCAAGAATTTGGGGTAAATGCACAGGATTCAAAGTCTCTACGAAAACATGGTTGAACCAAGTAAAGGAACAATACTTTTATTGTTTTTCTTACCTTGGAGACACCGTGGGGTCTTTAACAATGAGTGTAAGCGAAATTCTTTGCTTAATAGGGTCTGTAAGTCTCGTCATGTGACACCGAGAAATCACGATAAAATTCAAAACGTTTCCCGCCAAAATATGACGTTGTGGGATTATGACGCCATTACTTTTTGCTTGAAACGTCATATTTTTCTGTTAAGAATGCAACTTTCGGGTACAAATTATGTACCCGGAAGTCCCAAAATTGGACGAGACTTACAGACCCTATATCGAACAACTTTGCATCCATGTGTTATCGGGTAATAGTTGTGGATCATCAATAAACATAAATTTAATTGACAAAGTGCTCCTTCAGTCACTGTCATCCGTTTAGCTGCAAAAACATAAGAGTTAAAAACTATTGAACGATTAAAAAATGTAGACAAAAACCGATAAGAGCGAGATCTGGACACTATTAACAGGGGCAAGAACGTATATGATAGATATCAAAATTAGAAAGTAGTTTTATTATCAAATTAATATTTGACGCCTTATAAATAGCAGAAGACACGTCCCTTTGCCCAGTAGATGAACATGACTATTTAAAATCATATATTTATAGAATATTTACTTTGGATATTCAAAGGCGACCTTGAAATATCAATAGTTAAAACACGTACTTTTGCACCAAACCAAATTGTTTTGTTTTAGTTTTACGAAGATACCCGCTTAACATGTAAGCTAATGTCACTTGAACTCAGTGAAAAGGGTTAAAAATTTCATTGTTGATTCTTTATTTAACAACATCTGGAAAGAAGCAAAAGCAATTTCAAAATTGCATAAGCGATGGATAAGTTAAAATTTTGTAACTTTCATCCTCGGGAAATTTCATCGCGTTATACTAAATAAGCTTTTCAACTATAATAGTTTGTTGTTTGAAAAAGCAAAGACATATATGATCGTTAAAAATCCCCTGTTACTGCTATATCATAGTAAACAATTATTACATATATTATTTCCATCGCAGCGAAATATTCTCCTGATCCACAAAATGTCTTAAATTTCCGTGATTTTCACTGAATGATCAATGAACGCTTTGTATTTTAATCTGTCTATCATTTTAGATTAAGAAGCGTGTACTTATGAAAAATATACAGTTCTCCAAAAGTAACCACCACGTGACTTAATTTTAAAATTTCACCAAGAAAACATATAGGAAGCTATAGGTATACAATTTTGAATGATGGTAGTCCTGAACATGAAGCATGTAAAAGTATGTTTTAACTTTTGAATAGATGGCCTAAAATCCGAATTTAACAACCAGATTCAAAATATTCATTCAGTATGAGAATACTAGTTTCAACCATAACTACCTTAAGGGCCATTGTGAGTTCAAATTTGCTACCAGGTCATTTTTATGGACTAAATGTGGTACAACATTTCATAATTGATAATTCTTGCTTTAATGGTTTCTTCAAACGGACTTGGATCACGTCCAAATGTAATCAAAATAAGACAGTGTTTTTTTTCCAAAAATTCGAAAAAAGAAGTTTTCACGTTCCCCAGAAATGTTTAAAATCGACTAAATAGACAAAGTTTAACCGAAACCAATGCATCCGGATAGTAATGCATCGCAATAATAAGAAATATTTTTCTGAGAATTTAAATTTTTGAATTTTACAGAATTCAAACAAATAAATGGTCTAGGGAAGAAACTAGGTACACCGGAAATCATCTATGGAACATTTCGACAGATTCTAAACCTAATAAAGCCTTTACCTGTTTGGATGTTTTTTTCTGAAATGACAAAAATGCGGATTAAAAAATTTCAAATATTATCAAAAAACTTGTTAAAATTTTTCAAATTAGTGCTCGATTAAAGATGACTTTACAGTGTGACATTCACAGAATCCCAATTTTATAGCAAGATTCGGCAATAAAATTGTTTTGTTACGGGCATTTAGTCTCATTAGTTGAAATAAATTTATAAAAATGCCGTAATCTCTTCTGCATTCAAAAACTACGTGCTTTTCTACAACTGTCACCCTAAACACACTTAGTTATGTTAATTGGTTACTTTTTTAAAGCAATTAGGAACATTGGTGGGATTTATCTACACCTGATCCTAAGTGTCGCTGCAAGCAATCAGGTCAAACAAGTTAGTGTACTGATCAGCTTACATATAACATTTAAGGGATACATTGCCAATATACTTTTTCAATAGAATTCGATTTCATACACAAATAAATGTTATTTACACATAATTATTCAAAACAATTACAATAAAGAGTTTATTAAATTTTCAAAACTAGTTTATAAAATACTGAAAGAGTTACAATTAAGAAGTGTTATTACATAATTACATAATTAAACAAGAGATGATATCAAATGCTATAGATATTATTTTATTGCTTATTTGTGTTATTTTTTGCACATACAAATTACTATTATAATCAAAATAATTAATTTATAACATACATGACAATCTTAAATCTTTAATATAAATCAGTTCATCTTTTATGCTCCACTGATGTTTATGCGTAAAAAAATTTGATTTAATAAATTTAAATTTTTCATAAATTTTCAGTCATTTCTATCTTTCCTCTTCTCTGAAAGAAAGCTTATTTGAAACTTGTCATTGATTGTATTAATCATGTTAATAGTAAATGAATTTGTTAGCTGTTAGAAATAACAAAATACCGAAGTTACTGTCAATTTATTTTCTGCATATGCGCATTTCGACAAGTTATATCTCATCAGTGCAGATAAAACCAAAACATTTGAAAGTCAATTTACCGAAAACGTGTTAAAGATGATAGAGAACAAATAACCAAAAGGATCTTAAAAAAACGATATTCAGCTAAGGACAGAGACATGCATGAGTGAGATACTCCTTAGTTTTAAACAAAATTTTGTAAAATGTGGAAACTTTCTAAAAGCAGAGAATGGAAAATTAAGGTACTCTGAATGTAGACCATTTTCAAAGACTTCCTTATTCTTGCTCAAATTCGATAATAATTAATGTGAATAACAGTCTTGTTTCATTTTGTAGGATGCAAGTTTCAAGCAATATATTGCCCTACGTCTATTTAAACCGAAGGAAAAAACATAACATTATGTAAACCGATGGAAAAATTATTATTTATAGTTATATTTCAAATTTTTCTTCATTTAAGGAAAATTGCTAACCAAAATCAAAATTTTTTGGTGAAGTGAAGCCGTGTCTCACTTCGCTTATAAACATTATTCGTTTAACTGTCACTGAATCATCTGCATTTAGGTACAGCATTTTGATATACATTTTACACACCTTGGCTATATTGCTATCCGACCCAAGGTGTAAATCAAGAAAATTTACTGAAAAGGGAAATGGCAATGGTCTTTTAAAGTAATTTATTTAAAGTTATAATAGTCTCAGTCCTTTCCATTTTTTTACTTGCTCCACTATCTATTCTATTATCCTTCCCTTTTTTCATAATTTAAGATGTGAAATGAGAAATGATCTTGATTGATTCAAACATAACCCTTCTCCAAAAATCTCTAAAAGCCTGGCACAATATGAAAAGTATGAAGAAATTCAAATCATTTTTCAATAGCCCCGTTAACATGCGCAAAATTTACACAACTATGTAAATTAACACATGTTTAAAAGTATGTAAAAGTATTTTTGCTATGCATTTTCATGCATTTAATCTGAGGTGTGCATTTTAATTTGAAATGTTCATTACAAGAAGTGAAAAGCGTCGAAAAGCACGTTAAAAAATAAAATGTTTTCGTTAGATCTTGAAAGTTTGTAGAATGAAAGTAAATCATGAAGTTGCTTTGTTTCATCTTTTATTTTTTCAATCAAAGTCCAACTTCACCTATAATAAGCTTAAAACGAAATGTCAGACAAAAACTATCAGAAAAGTATGAATTCTACAGGATTAATAGTTCAGTGTATGTGCTTGAATTTCATGATTCCAATCAAGTTACAATATCCTTGCCTTCCATTTCATAGGCAGAATCAGTATTTTACATGCTCAAAATGCATGCTGTGTAAATGTATGTGCATATATACATTTATACTTGCCCATGACCTGATGTAAATTTACACCCTTAAGTTTGTTAAGTTTACATATGTATGCAGTTGCGTTTACATGCAGTAATTGCACAACACTGCAAATTTGCCTACCTTTGTAAAAATACACGTGTGTAAAACTGTGCAAGTAAATTTGGCTTACGTTGTATTTTAATTCTATGCAACAAAAATTAATAAACAAACAAAGCAAATTTAGGATATATTTTCCTGAGGTTTCAGTCTCTTTCAAATCTCGTTTATGTATAATTCTTAAAACTTGCCTTATAAGTGACATTTTTTATTGGTTGTGTTATATAATGACCCTCCCAAATTGTGTCAAAAAATCATGTACCTACGACCAGTAGTTTTCGAGAAATGTAAAATTCTAATTTGTGACCACATTTGACCATCTCTGTCAGAATTAAGCCTATTTTGGGGTAGGGGTGATAAAAATCTATTTTAAGGAAAAGAATTCAAATTATTCAAATGATTTCTTTTCTAACTTCTTCAAGATATAGTTGTCTAACTATTTCAACTAAAAATGGTGAGTTTTTGATTGTGCAGTCGATGGAAATTTGGAAAAATCTAAATTTGTACAGATTTTACAAAGTCTTGAATTTGACAAAAAAACATTTTCTTACAAACTTTCTTATATCATCACAGACCTATGTTTTTTATCAGTGATATTTCTTCAGACTCATGAAATCTAACAATCTGGAAACTTTGAGAGAAAAGTTGATGCTAGAATTCCATATTTTAGCCAAAAATGGCCCTAAAATAGGCCAAAATTGATGAAATTTTCACAAAAAACGTAAAAAATAGGGTTTTCAAATGACTGTAACACAAAAAATTGCACACGGACATATGGTTATCTCTTCAAAAATGATTTCTTCATAGTCTTAGCATTATAAAAAATGTAGGTTTCTGGAAAAACTTGATGCAGGAAAATTTTGACCACTCAGGAGAATACATCCTTAAGCGAAAAGATGTGAGCATCATGAATGACTATTTACAAAATGTCAATAAGCAAGTTTATCACAATTATGTATTTGCTGCAATTTATCATTTGCAAGTCAATCGAAGCAAATTATAAAAATATACCTATTAAAAAACCAATAAATAGCTTTTTCAAGTTCAACACCTGTGATAATATACATATATAAAATATATCCGATGCACAAAGTTTTAAATAAGATATCAGTTGTTTGATACATTTTTAAAGTACATGCTAGTTTTACATCTTTAATGATCGGATCTATCCAAATTAAATAAAGGTCTAAACTGTAGGTTCTTTGGTTTGTTTAAGACAATTATATACATATACTCTTGATCATAAATATGAAATATTTTTTGTTGAGAATGCCTGAGATATTTAAGGATGGTCACTCCTCAGGTTTTTGAAATTGTCTCTGACTTTCGGAATTCTCTTATTTTACCCATCATGATGCATTTGAAAATTTTGCACACTGACCCCCATTTTTCTTTTTAAAATATGATAGTATACATCTTCAATAGACGTCTGACAAAATTTCATGAAATTCTTGATATACCTTCGTTGCATTTCGAAGGTTGATTGCTTTAATGCTAAGTGAATGAAAAGTCTAGAGAAGTTCCGTTTCCCGCAAAAATTTCGGACGTTTAAATTTCAAAAACGGCCACACTGACCAATCAATTTTTTGCTTAAAATGATGTATAGTCCATAATCTAATAAATAAAAATATTAATTTCAAATCCTTGATATAATTAAAAGGTCAATTGTTCAGAGAACAATTGCAAGGTCTTTCACCAGTTTTCACCATGATCACATGTTTGAGTTTGATTTTGTTGTCTATTTCAGTTCAAAATGTGTTGTAAACAAAAGTTCTGATCTTTTTTAGTCTTTTGCTCAACGGTTGCTAAGGACTTTTTCGAAAAATTAGCTTGTTGCTAAGGACAGGAAAGTCACTTCCGGTTTGCAATGTCATTAATTTCCTTTTTACAACATTACGAAACTTTTTGCCTATGGTTGCTAAGGACTTTTATGGCAAATAACGTTGTTGCTAAGGACCTTGACCTTTGACCTTGACCCCATTTTGTCGGCCATATTGAGCTGAACAATTTATCTTCTTATAGGTTCTTTGTATCTTTAATAGTGTTTGAAATATAGGCAAAAAACTCTAAAATCGGACCCCGAAAAAAGGTTTTTGGGCAATAGGTCCAAAATGAATGGTCCAATTATTTTGGACCCCAGTGTCAAATGTAGACCTCAATGAGACAAACATTCGCTCAAATACATTTGATCATCTCTCTCTTACAGTTTACGAGTTATAACAAGGCAAAAGGTCATCGGTGACCTTGACCGGTGACCTTTGACCTTGACATTTTTAGATGGCCATATATTACTTATTAACAATGGTGAAGGTTTAAGGTCTTTAAGACTTTTCATTCGGTAGTATCAAGCATTACCGGAAACTCAAAATCTTTCAAAGGGCAATAACTCATATAAAGAGTCGTAGAATCTCTTTGGATAAAATATAGTAAAGTTGCGTCTCATGACAATGAACATTTTTCTCATTACATGTTTTCAGCCATCTATTACGGTTAACGAGTTAAAGCGATAACAAGGCCTAAGGTCATCCGTGACCTTGACCATTGACCTTGACCTTGACATTTTTAGATGGCCATACAAGACTTTTGAACAATAGTGAAGGTTTCAGGTCTCTACGACTTATCATTTGGGAGTATTTAGCATTAACGGAAACTCAAAATCTTTCAAAGGGCAATAACTCATATAAAGAGTCGTCAAATCTCTTCGGACCAAAGGTAACAAAGTTGCGTCTCATGATAATGAACATTTTTCCCATTATATGTTTTCACCCATCTATTACGGTTTACGAGTTGAAGCGATAACAAACTTAAGGTCATCCGTGACCATTGACCTTGTGACCTTTGACCTTGACATTTTCAGATGGCCATATATGACTTACGTACAATGGTGAAGGTTTCAGGTTTCTACGACTTATCGTTTGGGAGTATTTAGTATTAACGCAAACTCAAAATCTTTCAAAGGGCAATAACTCATATAAAGAGTCGTCGAATCTCTTCGGACCAAATGTAACAAAGTTGCGTCTCATGATAATGAACATTTTTCCCATTATATGTTTTCAGCCATCTATTACGGTTTTCGAGTTTAAGCGATAACAAGGGGTAAGGTCAAAGGTCAAAGTCACCGATGACCTTTGACCTTGACATTTTTAGATGTAACTTATATCAACTAAGAATAATGGTGAAGGTCCCATGTCTCTACGACTAACCGTTTAGAAGTTTTGAGCGATGACGGAAATTGAAAATCTTCAAAGGGCAATAACCCCCTAAAAAGTATACCGCACGGTTTCGGACCAAATGGAATGAAGTTCCGTCATGACCTAACGAACATTTTTCTCATTACACTTTATCAGCTATCTTTTACGGTTTTCGAGTTTAAGCGATAACAAGGTTTTTTGTTCGCGGGCAGGAAACTCCGTTACTAAAAATTGATCTGTGTGAATGCGTTAATCAGAGCTGGCCTCCGTAAGACCCAACAACCACGTAAAGTTTCGAAATGATATGTCGCTTAGTTTTAGCACATCAGTTGCGGCGGAAGAAAATGAATAATAATAAAAATAATAATAAAAATTAAAAAATCAATTGTTCAGAGAACAATTGCAAGGTCTTTCACCAGTTTTCATCATGATTACATGTTATATTTTTATTTTATTGTCGATTCTAGTCAAAGATATGTTCTGAACCTTTTCAACTACATTTAATAACCTATCTCTTTCTTTTTGTTTTGGTGATTTTACTGAAAAAATCCCCAAAATTGGCTATGACCTTGACTTCTGACCTTGATGACCTCTGACCTTGTGCTCAAAATGAAGGTCTCTTCTTAATGATTAATTTGATACGTTACTTGACTATACTATCTGTAACGGTTTAAAACTTATATGTGAAAAACCATTTTCCGAAACGTGTCAAGAGCAATAACTCTTTAGGGAGTCATCTGAGAGTTTTGGTCCAGATGGAACAAATGTAGCCCTTGACATGCTGAACATTTTTGCTGATATATTTTTTCAGCTATCTTTTATGGATTCTGAGTTTATCCCCTAACAAGGTCAAAGGTCAAGGTCAAAGGTCACCGATGACCTTCAACCTGGTACTCAAATTGAAGCTCTTTTCACACTGATCACTTTAAGTAATATGTTTACTATATTATCTGTAAGCGTTTAAAAGTTATTCGCATAAAACCGATTTACCGAAACGCGTCAAGGGCTATAACTCAAAAACGGTTGATCACAGAGTTTCGCGCCTATTGAATAAAATGTAGATCTCAATGAGACGAGTATTTTTGCAATATAATGTTTTCAGAAATTTTTTATCGTTTCCGAGATATTGCGATAACAAAATTTCAAATGGCGGCCATTTTGGAAATGGCGGACGAAAAAAATTTTTGACCCCAGATTTGTAATCAGGACCATAAGAGCTACCTGGAAACCAAATTTGGTAGAAATCCGATAACTTTGAGAAATTTGCATATTTAGGGGTCAAAAACGCGTAACCGGGGTCGCGACCCCAAAAAAAATTTTTTCATGATAAATCATCCTTAGGATGAATGCAACATTTTCCCCACTCCAGATTTTTGATATCGGTTACAGGTTCTGAGCTTATCCCCTAACAAGGTAAACCGCATTCAGCGAGGTAACTCCGTTACTATAAATAGTTCGATATGGTTGCGTAAGTTTTCGCATCCTCAGCTAGTATCGATCCATCACCTAAAGTATCGAAATAATATGTCGCGTAGTTTTTGAGCATGGCTGGCGGAAGAAAAAGAAAAAAAAAATAATAATAATCGGAAGAATTACAATAAGGTCTTTCACATGTGGTGAAAGACCTTAATAATCGGAAGAATTACAAGAAGGTCTTTCCGACTGGAGCCGTGAAAGACCTTAATAAACTTGAGGAGTGACCATCCTTAAGGGCTGTTTGTTTACAAAAATTCAAATTATCCTTTAAAAATCAATTAAATTATCACTGAAATCATTGATGTACACGATAGGCATTGAAAACTGTATTTTTGGCAAATATTTGTACACACAATATTTGATTTAAAATTGTCCCATTTTTACCAAAAACTGGGTTTTAGAACGGGTTGAAGGAGTGGTCTGAAATATTCGTAGAATCAGACTTTCATATTTTACAGTTAGAAAACAATTTATAGTGCAAATATTGTACTTTCATTAACACACTTTTCCAAACATCAAATTTTGGCTCAGAAAATACGAATATTCCATATTTTTGACCAACCATATATTAGTAAATGGGCATTTTCATATTTATTGGCCGGAGACGAAGGGACAATATTGGCTGAGGGATGATAATTCTTAATATAATAAGAATAAATGGTCATGAATTTGAGACATTTCCGTTGAATACGAATTTACTTATATTAATTTTCGAAATGTTTGTATTTAAATGGAAACAAAAGTATCAGCTGGGTGTTATATCTGCCTTTACGGAGAAATCAGCAAATAAAATCACTAAATTTCAGTAAAAACCTCAAAATTTTACGTTAAACTAAAATGTCCATCGTTAGATAAATCTAGACACCGTACGAAGCCCGATAACTCTAATCAATATGCAGGTAAAATAACATAGTAAAACAAATCTTATCAATTTTAAGAATTTGTTGAAGATTTTATATCAGTCAAATTACGAATTTTCATGCACATATAAATGTTTTAAAAATGCAAATTGAGATTTCGCTATCCATGTAGACAATATAATATGGCGTTGATCCAGTTTTATTGGTTTTATAATGTTTCATTGTAGTGCGTGTTTTTCATGGAAATTTATTTAAGTCATACCAAAAACAAAAAATATATGATTTATTTTACCGTTTCTTTTCAAATTTTGAGGAGGTTAGGCTAAGAAATTTAATTCAAGCTTTCCTTTAAACAACGGCTTAACAAAAACCTAGAAACCACAATACAACATAGATTGAAGGCGTTCTCTATATATTTCAGGCGGAAATTTTTTAAATTGCACATCTCAAAAAAAAAAACACTCCTAACCGTGAAACTTGTATAATGAAGATAATTGACAAACTAGCATAAAAATAAGACAATGAACTGTCTGTATAAGATAAACATGATTCTTTTTTAATTTCGTGGGGTTTGTTGCTGAAATGACGCCAACTTGTAGTTGCATTAGATTTTTGTAATATGAGGAAATGACCTTTCACCCTATTTTAAATAAAACATGACAAAAGTCGATCTCTACGACATTGTTATTTCGATGTGTCATGGTCTCCTCTTTCCGAAAATGTATAATGCAGGTGTGTGTGGTTATGTTTTCCAACATAATGCAGGTGTGTGTGGTTCTGTTTTCCAACATTCGAAAAAGACCGTCGCTTGGGCACCCTACTAATAACCTTCCTCTGTCGTTCGTCTAACGTATGCATGGCATGTTAAGAACACGTTGGTAAACTTTTGAAGTTTTGAGCATGTTCAAAATTTTCAGACTTATTCAACGTTCAATACGTGCTCCCAACTTATTCAACGCACGCCACCTTGTAGGAAAATATTCTCAGACGTCTGCACATACTGGCGCTATGCCTTGTAGTTTGTCAGAATGTTTTGTTGCTCCACTACGTTTTCCTAAGTATACAACCAACAACACTACAACTGAAGAAATGATGTGTTGACTATATCCGGGTTATAATTAAGGCGTGGCTGTATCATTTCATGATATTCTATAAATACTCCTTAGTTCTGGAAGTTGCAAGAAAACATTTGGGTCAGAAAATATAATCACAAAACACCATTTTAAAGCAAACCCATACTAATTGTATGGAGAAAAAAATGAGAAATTCGTAACAAGAACTAATAAATGTTGATTGTAACCTGCTTTGATTTATACATTTATTGAAATGTTTGGCATAATGACAAAATAGCCAGAGAGGAAAAAGATATTTTCTTACGCTTCTTAGTATTCTGTATTCCGTAGACTTATAAGAATTTTATACATTCCCTTTTAAGGAGAGGAAAGTACAAAAACTAAGGCTGAAGCGGACATATTTTCATTGTCAAAATGTTTACTGTATCCGAAGTCACGTGATTATCACCCCTGATGACTGAACTTTGACACTTAAATATGAAAATTACCTCATTATTGTTTCTTAAAAAACAAAACTTCTTACGTCAATACAGCTAAAAATGATGTTCATGTAAAGATTAAGGTGACGTTTAAGTTTTGACTATATACAAAAATAACAATAAATAAGGGTCAGATTGATATAACAAATGTATAGTTACGAACTTTAACTGTCCATGGATGCTTGTTTGTTTAAATATCCATGTCATTGTGTACTTTTTTCCGCTAGGTTACAGTCTTGTTTATTCAAGATTCCCTCAATGGGGTTAAATGTCGAAACGTTTTTTTTTTTTTTTTTTTTTTTTTTTTTTTTGGAAATGAGAATGGGAGAAATAAAATCTAAGTTATCATTATAATTTGGTTCTGAAGGATTCGGAAAGTTGTAGTACGATGATTTGAAAAGAGGGAGGCTATATCCTTAGAAATATATTAGAGTATTGAAAGTTTTGTGGTAGGGTTTAACTTACTTTCCGGTCCCTTTCATAGTATAGCCATAATCTTTAATGCATTAGCTTGTATTAAAATCAATTTGACGATGAAATAATTTTATAAAATTGATATTTTAAAACCTTTCTATTCAGGCAAAATGTTACATTTACAATTTTCTCGAGAATACATTTGCATTCTTTTACCATATTGAATGGACAAAACCAAAAGGTTTTTAGGAAGGCTCAGCAGTTGAAAATTACTTCTTCTGTTCAGTGTGTCTTTTGTAGCATTTAGTATGCATAAGTCAATTTGAGTTATGCATTGTGTTACGTACTTACATCAGTGGCCAATACTGTTTGCATTTTTTTCAACATAAATTGACAACTCTAACTGTAAAGGAAAAATTAAAATGTTTTGAGGAAGGAAAATTACTTTTTTGCAGCATCTGATATGTATATAGGAAAAATGAAAGGATATGGAGTGAATGTACATGTGACAGAAACGCACACGATACATAGAAAACTCCAGTTTATCAAGGACAGTGCTATATGTCAATATGAGTGTTCATTATGTAATATCATTGCATCACAAGCCGTTAGTTGTTCGCTTAAATATCATCAAATAATGTTTTTTATTTGATTGCAAACTCCGACTCTGATTGGGGGAAAATATGAAAAGAAGACCATAAACGCTTATTAAACTATATGACAATGCCAAGAAAAAAAAATCAAACAATGTTGGCGAAGGACTGAAGTTGGACCTATATTTCAACTTCAATATATTGAAATAATCACGTTGAAATTTCCTTTCAATCCTTATATAAAAATAAAATTACTGTAAATTTTATTTTTCGGACATGGCAATTTCGAAACTGGTCAGTTTGAAAATAAAACGGAACTCTCGTAAATTTTATTTTTTTGTTAGAAAACAGGAAAAGAAGTAATTTGAGCGAAAAAAAATCATAGGCTGTAGATTTCTTTTTTTTTAAATTTAAGTGATTGAATATTTGGGCGGAAACTGAACTCCTCTGAATTTGTCATAGGTTTAAAATAATCGATGTTTATCCATGAATAAATGTGACAAAATATACGATTTAAAGAAGTTTTGTGAGAAAGTTCCTAAAGGTGTATAAAATGAAAATATTAAATACAATGTAAGGGTTTGGGGCCAAAACAATATTATGCTTTAAGGGGATACGATACAGTACCAAGGGCAGATAATAACATCGCCGGATCTGGAATGTTGTTTTCGCGATGTCACAGATTAGGGCTCGACGTCATAAATCACAAGAGTGCGAACTGCGGACAGGTTACTGTCTGTGAAAGCATGTATAATAAGTCTATGATAAAATCAATGTGCTTATATGAATTGCTCATAACGAAAAAGGGAACGTGGCAGCTCAAAATTCGACATGCTTCTAAAATTGAAACTCTCCTTTCGGCATCGTTTTCGATAGAATCAGTTACAATGGAATCAATTTTCAGGGCAATTTCAGTGCATTTTACGATTTGAATTTTCAGAGGGATGCCTTTAAAAATCCCGTGAAAAGGGCTTTTTTATATCACAATATTTTCACGGGTTAAATACAAACTACTGTGACAATGTATTATCAATAAATAATAGGCGAGAGTATGATATTGAAGAGGCATAATCACGATACACATGAATGATAATTATTCAATTTTAAATGAGGGTAGGAATGATTTTTTTTTTCGTGACAACAGGAAAAACAATTTATGTCACAGAGATTTCGGGAAAAACACTTATCAGGAACGGAATTCGGTCAATTTCATTTTTGGGGATGACTGAGAGAATCGTACATTTTATTTCTCTCACGGGAAATCGGGATCAAACCCTCCTTCCCAATCCTTTAAATTAAATCAACAAAACATACCATGAATTCTGTTTTTTTTCTTTCATTAAAGTTCGATAGGTGAAACCAGGGAATCAGTCACTGTATATTGATCTTTATACTTGAACAGCGACAGAAGTGAAATAATCACAAAGTCACTAGGAGGGTCTAGTAGGTATTCGACTGAACTTTGTGCATGTCTTTAGACGCAAGTAATCCGGAATTAATCAAAGTATCGATTCTCTGTTCTGTTTGATGTCTTTTTCCCCCTTTTTAATGGAATTAAATTCTGTTCTATTTTTTCAACACTAATTTATGCGAGAAAACATAAGTTTACGACGTTTTTCCGAGCAAAATATAATGTAACGTCATTTCGCGCTAAAACCGGGAATCCTCATTTGTTATGATAAAAATTGACAGTTTTCTCTCTGTAGCTTTAGAATAAGCACATTGACACCCATTTTTCAAAAAGAATTTTAGAAGAGTGATGTTTCATGGAGATCTCTGAGAATTATAAAGAAAAAATCAGTTCACAATTTTTTTCTATGTGAAATTTTACTTACGAGAAATGAACGCTTATTCTATAAATATGAACATAAATGTCAATTTCGAACCAGAAATGTTGAAATTTTGCTTTAAAATGTATTCTTACCTTCTTTAAAAATATCTCATGAGACTGTAGCAAAAAACCGGAAGCAATTAGCTTGATTTGTTCAAAAGTTATGACATTTTACATATTGTTGTAAAAATACAATTTTTACGCAATATTTTGGAAAATGAGCAATTTTGAATCGCAATTATCTCGAAAAAAAATCTCAAGGTATATTTTTCTGTACAAATTTAGAAAAAAACATATTCAAATTGACTTGATTTCAAAATGTCACGAAAAAATCAGTTGAGGATCTTTACTGTATCGTATCCCCTTAACGTGGATAAGACGTAACAAAGGCCCCAAAAGTAGCAGAAGACCAGAACGCAACTGTCAACAATCCATTGAGAAAATAATTGCTGGAATCAAATGAAATATTTCATATCACCGCCACCACCACCACCACCATCACCACCACAATAGCCTATCATCCAACCACCACCACCGCCGCCGCCGCTTAACCACCAATGGACACTACCATCGTCGCCGCCGCCGCACCCGAAAGTGAAATGAGCACGCGAACACTGACAAAAACGTACTCATGAGTCGTATTAAAAACTTGTGAACATAAATATCAAATCGTTGGTAAATTACATGTTATCTCGTCTAAGTCTAGGATAAAATAAACAAACTTTGAAAAATGGCGGGAAAATAGCTAGCAAGAGTTATGTCCCATGACAAACGCGGATGTGATAGAAGACACCCTTAGAAATACAATTATAACGACCACTTCATAAAACATCCGAAAGACCACGCCCGAGTCGTTCCGACTAGTGAAAATACCCGACTTCCGGTTTACATATGGGGCTAAACCTACTTCCGGTCGCGCATGTGTTATGTAATCAGGTCACATAACACCCCTGCGGGGGCACGTGTTGTTCCAACACGTCATTTCCGGTTAATATGGCCGAATAGGGCTTCCAATAAGACCACTTCCGGTTTACAACTTTGGTTATACTCAATTCAAGTCGCGCATGTGTTATGTTATAATGTCACACGAGACCCTTGCAGGGTCACGTGTTGTTCCAACACGTCATTTCCGGTCAACATGGCCGTATAGGGCCTCCAATAGGGTTATTTCCGGTTGCGCATTCGCAACCCAAATGTGTAAACTTTCGGTCATGTGACTTCCGCTTCCGGTCACGTGACTTCGGTCACGTCACTTCCGGCACCACCACAAATGCTAATTTGCTCGTCACTATATACTACTAGACCTTTTTGCCCTTTTTGGCATTTCGGTAATATTTGATTATCAATGACACCTTCTGACATCGACGTCGTACATAATGAACCGATTCAGAAATTCCATACTCGCGAAATATGTCTTGACCAATCAGCAAAGTCGTGAACAATTACAATCCAAGAATGCTGTAGAATTCCTGAATTGGTCCATTGTGCACTGTGCTTTGTGACTGACAGTGTATATGTTTATCATAAGTGCTAGAGGGTTATTTTTGTGGTTATTGATTTTCATTTTCAGGGTTTCAGTAATTGATTAATGCCCTTATTTCACTGTGTTTCGTGCATGCAAGCCGAATTCTTGCTTTTCGTTCATCGACTTTTATATTTCTTTTGAAGTAACATTATCTACATAGGATATATAATCCAAAATGCTAATAATAACAGATATGACACACATGCATAACCGTGAAAATGTCATCTAGGCCTACATGTACATCAAGGACACCAAGCATACCTAGCACTAGTTCGTCCCAAATTGGAATATGCATGTTCAGTCTGGGACCCACACACTGTTGAAATCAACAATAAAATTGAGATGGTCCAACGGCGAGCCGCCAGGTATGTCTGTAACCGCTATCACAACACCAGTAGCGTTACAGATATGTTAACATCACTAAATTGGCCAATACTTCAAGAACGACGCATACGAAGCAGACTCATTATTTTGTACAAAACTATACACCAACTTGTAGCTATACCGCATACCATCTAAATACCTTCTGACCAAAGAACTCGCAAACTACATAACCATACTTTTAGACACATATACACATCCAAAGACACTTACAAATATTCATTTTTCCATTTACAATAACGCAGTGGAACTTGCTTCCTCCTCACATTGTCGCATCCACTACAGTTGAAACCTTCAGAGAACAGCTCACTCCGTCTGTTCTCCACACTCTCATGTAACTCATACAAAAGCATTGTACATAATTTTAATCACTTGTAAATCTATTGTTTTTCTTGCACTTTATTACTTGTATCTTTGTAAATTATATTAACAAATTTTTTTTCTACCACGCATGCGCACAGTATGTAATCTTCGACTAAATAAAGGAATACTGTATAACCAAAGAAGAAGAAAGAAGGACGTATATTTAGATCTAAATATACGTCCTTGGCTACATCTAGGGCATGAGTTTGTCTCAACAATTAACCATATCACATGTTCATGTATTTTCATCATTTATTGTAAAAAAATGTAATGACTGACCCCTCTCGTCCTACTGATCCCAAATCCTTGATGTGAATAGGCCGCCCGGTCGAGAGAAGCAATTGTAAGTTTGAAAACTTTGACAATAAACAAACAATTACTTTCTTAAAGATTGGGCTGGCCGATTTTTTACTGCTGCTCACTGCTTGTATGTTTATTTGTTCGTCAATGGTAAATCACCCATCTGTAGCGCTAAATGATATTTTTTATTTTTGTCTGTGTCGGTTTTTCACTTCCTGTTGAGTTTCCGACTGTATAATTTTGGATCGATGACTGAAACCGTGATTCCGTAATTACTAAAGTAGGTTAATTAGCTAAGTGCAGGCATAATTGCATATATGATAATGAAATGGTAAAATGGCACAACAATCCCAACTTCCGGATATATGTAGCATAGTTGTAGTATCTGTTGTTTTTGCAGCAATCTGGCTAACAAAAAGCATCTCATTATTTTAGTAGTATAGATTTATCATAGCTTCCTTCCCAAAGGTTTATATCATATAAAATATAACATCAATCATATTTTGCACCGTGTATGTTAAATAAAGTTTGAACAGCAAATAAATTTGTTTTTCGGTGTAAAAATGCTTTAAACTGCATACACCCTACATATGCATATTTTGAAAATTACAAGATGCGCTCATCGGTCAATTTGTTTGTCAGATGAAAAAAGAATATATAATACCTTCAAACATTTTGTAAGTCGACACACACATACAATAAAAATAGTAAAATTAGGTTACAAACTGGAACGATGCTTTATATAATACGGACATAAATAGTAAAATATGCAAGAGTAAAAGAAAAGAAAAAAATGCTTCAAAATACAACGACAGTTGTTGTTTTCAAAGGAGTTAAAAATAAAATTTTCCAATTGAGCTATTTTTTTTTCGAATCCAATCCTGTTCACACATGTTCATGCATGTTGTAATGTTTTCATAACTTTTCGTTTCGTTCCGACCAAAACTTTTTTCTCCGACTCGATTTACTGTAATATGGACGATCTACATATGTTTTAAAAGTTATTCAAAAGGAATGCATTAGATAACGATTGTGGTTCAAAATACACATTCATCTTAGTTTAAAGCATTATGAAAAATTAATACAAATTAGATAAAACACTAGAAGACTTGGTTACTACTGCGCCAATGCCTCTGCTCGTGGACTGTTGATCCCCGAGGGCATTCACCAATCCAGTAAGCAGTACTTCGGTGCTGACCCGAATATCGATTTAATCAATGAATGAACGAAAGTTCTCTGTTTAATGACCGTTTGCATAGATACATAAGTTGTCAAAATCTGCATGTGTAGATACTTAATTAACAGTAAATTCAGTTTTTTTCTTTTTTTTTTATTATTGATTGTTTACGTATTTCATTATTTTTATTGTTTTAAAGCAGAAGATTGTATATTGTAAATTTGGCTGCCAGAACTACTCAACAGAGTTACCATATTTGCTCTAGTATTACTGTCGAATTAGATTGTACCACATCACTGAAATAACCTTAAACTTCGTGTATTGGTATAGGAAAAGCTCTGGTATTGAAACGTTAATAACTTCTTACAGTTATTCTGGTAAATATATAGGGATTACAGTCGCTCCACCATGTCACACTCAGTGATACTGGATTGCTTACAACAAGATTTTTGGGGATATCATCGACTGCACCAATAAAACAGGAGTTCAAATATAATTTAGAACTGATTCTACACGTGTATCTTAATGAACTCATCTGAATAAATGTAAGGAAGTTCTTGAAAGGAACCTGAATAAATATAGATGATAACATGCCATTGTTCATATCAGATCCATTATCAGCTCTAGGTCAGTATATCAGCCGACAGGCTCGAGGGATGATTTTGACCATGGGCTGATAATGGGTCTGATATGAAAATTGCATGTTATGATCTTTTTATCATATGTTTCAAACTACAAATACATCCACAATTTCATACGTCATCTCAAAAGTTTATTTTCAGGAATCGCAATTTTGAAAATGTTGAATTTGTGAAGACAACATTTTTTTTTTGTGAAGCATTATTTAACATGAATTGAAAATTAAAAAATCGGATCTGTTTCAAATTTAAAAAAAAAAATCGGATATTTATTTCAAAAGATAATAAAAAAATCAAGTTTGCTTAGCGCAAAATCCATTGCAAAAATGACTGATAAAAAGTTACGGATTTAGCGTGCGATATAGACCGGAAGCAGTTGATATAAACCGGAAACAGTTGATAACAAAAGTCGTATCACACGGTTGTGAACAATTTGAAGAAAGTTGGACTTAATATCAGAAATCGACAGTATTATCAAAGGGTAAAATTCTGCTATTATTTTATATAAACATATGATAAATATATTTACTGCATTTATTGTAGATTGAATAATAGAATTTCATTATAGTGGAATAAAAAAGATAACAGGAAACACATACAATGGCCGAAAAACATAGCCACATGCCAGAAAGTAAATAGGAACTGCACAAGAAAAAAACCCACAATAAAAATACAAAAGACAAACATAAACATAGGTTCATAGTCCAGTTCACATTTTTACAGCAGTTTTTAAATAACCAAGAAAAATAATACAAAGAAAAATAAAAAAGGAAAATAACCAAAAAAAACATAAAAACTAATAAAACAACTTAAGGTAGATCGACATTATTACACGGCGCATTCAACTGGTGCATATCAAAATTCGAGTTAGATGCGGACTTGACTTGATTTTTCAGCCAGAATCTTTTTATTGTGACGACATAATAAATTCTACACATTTATATCATTCACTTTTACGGAAATTATCTCCCTTTTACAGTCAATATTTTCCATGTTGTACATCACATAAATATCGCTATTAATCAAATGGCGACATATAATTTTTGAGCTCAACAGATGGCTAAAGTGCTTCTCTCTTACATATCAAAACAATTAAACAAATCCATCTGTTATTTATTTAATATGAAAGCTAAACAATAAGCATGCACTCAGGTTTCTTTGTAAATGTTACTGAAAAAAGTGAATTTGACAAAAAAAAGACAAGGCTTATCAAGGCTTATCAAGTTAATGTGAATCAAATGTCTGTAAGTGGACTAAATTTTTGATAGTGCAAGTCGGAAGCTCTTTTATGGCCCGTGAAATACAGTTAATACAGACGAATTGACAGACGGCAATACACATAAATAGGATCAACAAACTAAACAGAGTTTATCTAAAAAAAATACAATTTTCATACGAATAACTATCAATACAAAAATTAAATGACTTGTTCAGTTCTTACCAGTAATTGAATAATAATAATATAAACTACCAAACAGTGTCAATTCCAAAATATGCAATATGAATTTCCACCAGTAATGCTCAAAAGTTGTCAAGGAAATTATATGATGTTCAAAAAAGATGTCGATGGCGAGTACATGGTCAAATCTGAATACAAGTTCAATTTTGGGGAACCTAGAACAGTTCACATAATTACACAAGTAGCACGGAACATTTAAAAGACATTTATGGTAGTAGTAGTAGTAATTGGGTTATGACGTCGAACGATCGGTCATCCAGCTGAAGACGATGTGTCTGTATCAATG
>MJUU01070948.1:9368-25068 GCA_002080025.1 Modiolus philippinarum
TAAGTTAAGGGCTCACTGTTAGTAAATGGGTGATTAGCTTAAAGGTAAGGGTTAAGAGTTAGTAAAAGGGTTAGGGTTAAAAAGTTAGTAAAAGGGTTAAGTTCGAGGTTGTTACAGAGCTTAAGAATAGTTTAGGATTCGACGTTGTGTTAGTATTAAGTTAGGGCTAGATTATTATGATAGTGCTTATGTCTAGGTTAAGGGCTAAGTGTTGGTGTCAGTGTGAATAACTTAAAGGTTGGGGTTAAGATACTAGTATTAGGGTTAGGTTTCTGTAAGGTTAAGGTAAGAGTTATGGGGTAATGTAAGTGATAGGGTCTAAGGTATCATTAAGGGTTCGAAGTCAGGGTAAGGGTGAAACTTAGTAAAGTTAGGGTAAGGTAATCAATATTTTGAAAGAAAAAAAATAGTATGACATTCAAAAATACAAAAAAAGAAAAATAACTGTAATAGTTAGAAATAAATAACAGAATAACATTCAAATATAAAAATTAATAAATAAAGAGTTGTCATAGCAACTCAGGTTAGGGTTAGTTGTTAGATAAAGGAAGTTGGTTATGAAATAATGTGGAAAAGGGGATATAATTCTACGAATTGGATGAAAAAATGGCGGGAAGGGTAAAAATAGCAAACGACACTATATAATTATGGCGACAAAGGGGAAATACCTCTAAGGATTGGATGACAAATGGCGGGAAATCTAAAAATATCACGACAGTATAGATATTAGGCAGGTAAGGGGAAATAACTCTAAGAATTGGATGAAAAGGGGAAATAATTATGGAATAAAATAGGAAACAATAATAAAAAACCAATAGCAGACAACATTTTTATAGAAATTTGGTAGGAAGAGGAAATCACTTTAAGAATTGAATGAAAAAGGGAGATAATTATGTAATATAATAGGAAACAAAATGGCAATAGCAGAAGACACTATAGGAATTTGGAGGGAAAAAGGGAAATACCTCTAAGGATTGGATGAAAAGGAAAGATAATTATAAAATAAAGTGGAAAATAATAAAATAACACATACAAAAAGTTACACAAGAGGACTTTAGTCTAAAAATTGGATAAGAAGGGAGAAATTACAAAGAACAATACTGAAAAAAAAAGGTGAAATGCTATAACAACAGATAAAAAAGCGCGGGAAATAAGTAGCAAGAGTTATGTCCCTTTGACGAACGCGGACCTGAAAGAAAACACCCAAAAAACCATAGGTATTCCCAAGAGTTATGTTCCTTTGACGAACGCGGACGTGATAGAGGACACCCTCAGAAATACAACGATAATTGCTGTCTGACAACGCCCGGATATTAGGTTAAACATTGGATTGCAGAACAATACTGAAAAGGGTATAAAAAGGGTTATAAAGCTATTATAATATTAAGCAAGGGTGAGACAAGAGGACATTAGTCTAGAAATTGGATGAAAAAGAAGGAAATACAAAGAACAATAGTGAAAAAGGGGTTGAATAGGTATACCAACAACAATAAAAAGGGTGAGACAAGGGAGAAATTACTAAAAATTTGACGTAAAAGGGAAGAAAATATAAAGAATACCATTGAAAAAGGTATAAAACAAGGGAATAATTAAGGGAAAAAATAAGGAAAATAAGCATAATAAGGAAAATTCCTGACTTCCGGTTAACAACTGGGGCTACGCCCACTTCCGGTTGCACATGCGTCATGTAACAAGGTCATACAACACCCCTGCGGGATCACATAGTGATCTTGGACGATATTTCCGGTTAACATGGCTACTTACAGTAGATAAATACCTACTTCCGGTTTACACATGGGGCTACGCCCACTTCCGGTCGCGCATGCGCGCTGTAGTAAGGCTTTACAAGATCCCTGCGGGGTCTTGCACTCTTTTAACACGTCATTTCCGGTCAATATGGCTACTTACAGTAGATACATACCTACTTCCGGTTTACATATGGGGCTACGCCCGATTCCGGTCGCGCATGCGTCATGGATTAAGGTCAATCGTGACCCTTACAGGGTCACGTGTTGTTCCAACACGTCATTTCCGGTCAATAGGCCCGACTAGGGCTTCAAACAAGACCACTTCCAGTTGCGCATGCGCAGTAAAACACTTCTACATCCGGTCACGTGACTTCCGGTGATGTTACTTCCGGTTTACGTCACTTCCGGCTCCACCTCGTCAAATCCGACTTTGCTCGTCCCTATATACTACTTATCTAGCTTCAAATTTATTATTTTAATGGCCGCAGGTCAAAAAACATGGCCACTGTTACTAAAAAAAGAACATAGGGGTACATTGCAGTTTTTGGCTAATAACTCGAAAACCATTACAGATATCAAAAAATGATCAGCATGATGAGATCTACCCACTGTGCATTTTGAAGAAAATTTGAAAACCTATATCGGAGTAATAGCCCTTTTTCCGTAAAATTTTCAAAATTTTTGCATTTTTTATTTTTTATTTTAAAAAGTGTAACAGATAGAGGTCAAGTGTAAATTACAAAAATGTTCAGCATATCAAGATCTACCCACCCTGAAATTTTGAAGAAAATCCATATACCCTTGTAGGAGTTATTGCCCTTTTTTCACCGAATTTTTAAAATTTTCGTATTTTTAGTCTTTTATTTCCAAAACTATAGAAGATGAAGGTTAAGTGTAAATTGATGAAATGTTTGCCATGCTGTGGCGACTTCAAAACTGATGTTGAAAATTGTTCCTTAACTCTCATTTTCAAAATGGCTGCTTAAATAGGCGGGAAAATTCAACATTGTCGGATTTCAATTAAATTTGCTTTCCAAATAGATATTGATGTTGCGACTTCAAAACTGATGTTAAAAATTATTTGTTGATTGCCATTTACAAAATGACGTCTCGACTTCAAATCTGGTGTCGAAAGTGGTTCTTAGCAAGAACGTATTTTGTGAAATTAGCCCAACAAAGAAATAAAGTAAAACATGATCAGATTTTAAAGACAGTTCAAGATATTGGTGGTGTTCGAGCTACGAAAGTTTGAGAAACTGAAGATCAACTGTATAACTTACAATGTTACCTTGATTGTGGCAACTGAAAGCCAGGTGAGCGATACAGGCTCCTGGGAGCCTCTGTTTTTTTGTTTTTTACACAATACATATACTATACAATTTTGAAGTAGTTATAATTTTGAAGAGTTGAAACGGTTTGGCCTAATTATTTTATGTCCTATTTTAAAAGTGTGCTAAATTTTATTAACCGGGTTTTCCATCGGAAAAATTCGGTTAATAAAATGGTGAAAATGGCGTGCGGGCGGCTACCAAATGGGTACATCATTTGTTCGGAGCAAATCTCCTACAGTATTTGAGACAGGAAGTTTTTATTTTGCAGATCAATTGTACATATATCAAAGGTGTGCATAGTACTTTGATTTTGATTTTTGATAATTTATGTCAAAAATATCAGTTGTTGAACTTAGTCATTTTTACGTCAATTTTTTAAAAAAAAATAGGGTACCGCCTTTGTCCGGAGCAAATCTCCGACAGTATTTGAGACAGGCAGTTTTTATTTTGCAGATCAATTATACATACATCAAAAGTGTGCATGGTTATTTGATTTCGATTTTTGATCATTTTTGTTAAAAATATCAGTTGTTGAACTTAGTCCTTTTTACGTCAAATTTTTGACAATAGGGTACCCCATTGTCGGGGGTAAATCTCCTACAGTATTAAAGACAGGGAGTTTCTATTTTGCAGATCAGTTGTACATATATCAAAAGTGTGCATGGTACTTTGATTTTAATTTTTGATAGTTTATGTCAAAAATATCAGATGTTGAACTTAGTCATTTTACGTCTAATTCTTAACAATAGGGTACCCTCTTTGTCCGGAGCAAATCTCCTACAGTATTTGAGATAGGAAGTTTTTACAATGCAGATCAGTTTTACCTGTATCAGAGGGGTGCACTGTACTTTTATTTTCCTTTTTGGGCAACCCATGTGTAAGATAAAAGAAAACCCGGTTTGTTGTCACATTGACAGCTTCCTCTTGTTCAACATTATTTGGTGACTTATTTTTATTTTTTTATCCATGCACTTGGAATCATTGTTTCTAGATTCTATTACCACATTTTCATTAAAAACATGAGCTGTAATTTGGTGCCGGTTTTGCAAGGTAGTTAATTTTGAAATTTGATTAAAAAATAGATATTAATGGAGAAATTTACGTTTTTTAATTAATTTCATTTATTCAACAGTGGCACAATTATTTTTTATATAAAAATCATTTGGTCATTAGTAAGAAACCACTATGATTCAAATTGGTGTTCGCTTTTCAGTCAGATATTTCATCAAAACAACAAATCTGAGTTTGTTGCTATTAATGTCACTTTATTAAGTCAATCATTCTTAATTTAATTCAGAAGTCTGACTGCAAGTCCAACTGGAAATAGGGCAAAATAAAACTGAAAAATACATGACAAATCGACCACGCAACATGCTGAGAAAAGTTTTGTATTGAAACCCTTGCAACGTAAGATGAAGGTTATTGTAGGAAATGGAGAAATCAAATCGATAACTCATTTCTGATACAGATCCCAAACCTGTCTCCTCATGTCATGAACAAGTCTCTGCAGTCTCTCTTGAGGGAATGGTCGCCATAACTGAATCAAACTTTTGCGTAATTGGCAATATTCTGACACGGAGGGTCACGCTCATTAACTTCTCGGCCGAGAACCCCAACTTTCTCAATAGGATTCATGTCTGGAGACCTCGCAGGCTATGGTATTGTCCCTGTTACCTCAAATTTTCCATCCTGCCTTTTTATTTTTGGAAAATTGAAAGCCTGCATTTTTTTTTTGCGCGCTTACGCGCGCCTGACTTTTTCTTTTCAATATCCTTAAAATTATACAGCCAAATCTACCATCCTGCATTTTTTTTCAGGACAAGTACTGTCCTGGTTATTTTTTTCTAGATTTTTGGCGTCCTGCCTTTTTATTTTAAATTTGACCATTGCCCCCCCCCCCCCCCATAAAAATCAAATGGTCGTTCCCTTAGCTTCAGATAGTTTTTGAGGAGCCATATAAAAGATAAGAATTCAGATTGTATATTATAACCTCTTACGCACAGCTTTCGATTAAAAAGAGCGCAAAACTGTTTTTAAAACATACTAGGTAGTCAATTTTAAACTACCATTGCTACATGTTTATTCATCGATCAGGGTTCCAAAATTGATATTAGAGCTTTAATATACAAAGGTTTTGAAACAATATTGGAGAAACAGTAAAAAAATTTTCTCTGTTCTCAAACTTTGTGATCCCTATTTTATGGCCAAGTATATACATACACAGTATAGTGATTTCAAAAACATGCAAAGTTTGAACGAATGGATAATTCAAATTTAAATATTTAATATCATATAAACTAACATAGAAGTTTGTGAAACAACGGCAGTAGAATACCGAAGGAACAAGGGAAGCGAAGACCACAAAAATCGAAATCCAAAGACATGGCAAAAACGGCAACAGAGAAAAACAAAGACAAAACAAGGACGTGAGACAGATACAATGCACGGAAATAAAAAGACGACACCAAAAACTAAGGCACTCATAGTGTGAACTCCCATGAAATTATCAAATAAATTAAATAAACAAGTGACAAAATACACAACAGAGTTATGAGTCACCTGTCCTCAGTTTTAACATCTTCGCTAGCCAATGGTCACGATCCTCTCCTCCCCTCTTCACCCTTAGCAGATATAGCCACATTTTCTAGAGACATAAGTTTCATATTATCTCCTTTTGAAGTTAGTGTTTCGGTGTGATTTATATAAACATTAGAGATTATTTATGACATATTTAACTTCAGTGAAATGAACCCTCAAAAGTAAAGAAACAATACAAATCTTGGGATTATTTAAAAATTGAAAAATCAATACTCACCATATTTAAGTTTTATTATTTCAATATGTTTTAATATTTATTTATGAATATAAGCAATTTGATAGGATGCAGCGGAGATGATCTGCAACCAATCAAAAACGAGGGTGTGAGGCATCAGAAATCCAGCTTTATCTGCCAAGGGTGAAGAGGAGAGGATCGCATCTTAACCCTTGCCTAGCGAAGATGCAGTTATATTGAGTTTTATAAAGGACCCTATTTTTGTACTTGTTTTGGTGTTGATGGACAAAGCAAACTTTTTTTTCAGTGAAAGTGTTTAAATTTTCAGATATAAATTTGTTAAAAAAGATCTCCTTACAATATAAAAAAACGTGTAGTTAATTCGTTATCCAAAATATTACATGTCTGACCTATTTTCTCTAAGTATCTACCTTTCTCTGTTGACACATTATAACCACTTCTTCTTAAAGATTTTAAAGTTTCTGCTAATTATCCTTATACCATTATGTGAAATCCTTAAATTTTGAATTTAAGTTGTGCACGCAGATATATGCGGTGACTCTCATTTTCATTCTGAAATGTTTGATCGCGGTAAATTTCAAAGAATTCCATAACGGGAAACTATTTACTCTGCAGATTCCTTACCACTAACAATATGTCATGGAATTTTTTTCTACTTTTACATTACATTTATGATCTTTAGATACGTATATAAATAAAGGGTTACACAGCAACATAATCAATTACATCACGAAAGCTGCTTAGTCAGGGATTTGTTAGCCTTTGTAACTTTGATCCCTTCAGAAATTTTATGGCCGTCACCATGACATCATTAACAGATATGACGCGTGTGTGTCCAAAATAAAAACGGACATTTTCAGCTAGATTTCACGTCTTCACTGATTTGACATAACCGGTTTTGACTCAATCCTGGATTGAATCACTTATAGTGTGACAGTTGTCGCTAGCGGAGCAGGACATGCTTACCCTTCCGCAGCACCTGATGCCATTCTCGGTTTTCATTGGTGTTCACATTATGAATGCCTTAGTTTTTCTCTGTTGCCGTTTTTGCCATGTCATGGGACTTCGATTTTTTTGGTGATCGCTTCCGTTGTTCCTTCGATATTCTACTGCCCTTGTTACAATATTTGGTAAGAAATTAAATCAGTTCATGGTCAGTACAGAGTTAATAAATGATCTACGTGACAATTAATTAAAAGTTTTGAATTAAAAAATCTTTCCTTTCGATGTACCAATGAAAAAGCTAATTGTAACTTGTTATGAAGACAAAGCATTTTTTGTTCTGTATGAAAATTTATGAATCAAATATTTGGACCCCTCATTTTGATAAAGGAACAAATAAAACACTAAATAGATATTAATTGCTTTACTTTTAAATGAAATTACAGATATTGTTGATTGTTTGCACGATGCAATGGTCTTAGACAGAAAAGAGGCCTAAAGTGCATAAAGTTTTACTAAAATCTTTCCAGGAAACTATACAAGACTAATAGGTTCTTATACGAGACCATATAAAAGAAAAAGGATATCTTCCACGAGTGCGAGACGTAAACAGACGTAGAACTGCTCACACGAGTGGAAGATATCCCGATCTATAATTTTGGTCGAATATAAGAACCTATTTCTTCCGTAAAAATCAACAACAACCCGAGAGAAAGTAAATCTTGCCATTTCTAGTGAGTTCTCAATTGTGACGTCAAATCATCCATGGAGTTTATTGTGGTAACAATTGTTACGTCGAACAAATAGCAATGTTGGATTGGACAATACCCGTGTATGACAGCTTCACGCGACCCTGTCTTCTTTGGACTGTCTTACACGGAACACATCCATTTACGGAAGAATAATACAATCTAACACCATTGAAAGTGCAGGATCGAGAAATTTCAGACACCCAAGAGTAAGATTTCAATATTTCTCTGATGAGGCTTGCCGAGTCAGAGAATCATTGAAATCTTATCCGAGGGTGTCTGAGATTTCTAAATCTTGCATTTTCAACGGTGTTTGATTGTTTTTCTCATATTTATAAACAAAATGCAAGTTTTTGCTCAACCAGACTATAGTTGGCGTCCGCCATGTCTTAACGACTTACTATGACGTCGATAACGTCATAATATATTTCCTCGCATGAAATTCTTATCTCACCCGTGATTAGATTAAACTTATTTTATTGTCAACTAATACAGACAAATGGATCGGACAAAAGTTATACCAACTTATAAACGTCCTTTCCATATAATACATTAACAATACAATTGCATACGTCAGTAAATACATAATTACAATATATGAAGCATGAAACATATTGTATTGAATAAATTACAACAAGTTAAACATGAAATAAATACAATATAGTAAAGAATAACAAAAGAGAATCATACAAATAGAAAGTTAGGGTGAATTGTTTGTGATCAACCTAGAGTAAAACGATGAGTTTTCCTTATATACTGTTGTACACATAGAAAAATGTTTTGATTTTGTTCATCAGACAATGAATCTTTTCCAAAAAGTAAAGTTTCAATATCAAATTCATTATTATTTAGTCTTGTTCTTAGTTCTTCACGAGCATCAATATAAAGGAAATATTCAAAAAAGAAATGAATTGCATCTTCTAAAACATGGCCACATCTACACCCAGGATCATTAACAATGTTAACTCTAAACAGATCGGCGTTTAAATTACTTGCGCGATGCCTTAATCTGGTATGGATAATATTAAGAAGTCTGTTTCCAACAGAGTAATATTTTCGAGGTTTTATTATATTATTTTCACTGATCAAATAATTTTTAAATTGACCAATGGTTGGCAAATTCCTACACTGTCCACTTAATTGGTTCCAAATACTTATTGTTGATGGAAAAAAGGAGTTAGAAAAACTCTGCAGTCGGGAACGAGGGACAATGAAATCAGACTGAGACCTTAAGTTTAAAACATTTTGACGGACATAAGGGGTAAGACAGTCAGATAGATAACTAGGACTATTTCCGTTGCGAATTTTGAAAAATAAATTTAATTTTCTTCTTTTTCTGCGCGACTGCAGTGTTTCCCAACCAGTTTCAAAATACAAGGATTCAATGCTTGCAAACTTAGGCAATCCAGTAATAATTCTAGCAGCCTCGTGTTGAATTTGTTCTATCTTTTGGGTGTCTTGCACAGTGCAACCATCCCAAAGTTCACAAGAGTACTCTAATAAAGGCAATATGTATGTAAAGTAAATGTTTTCTAAATTTTGGCGACTAAGACTTAACTTAAATTTTCGTAATACAGATAACTGTTTAGACGCACTTTTAAGAATATTCTGAATGTGGAAAGTCCACTTACAATTTGAAGACAAATTTACACCAAGGTGCTTATGGTTATCAACAAATGCCATAGTTTCATTATTGAACAAAATGTTCGGCTTGTTGATTGTTTGAACATTGGTAAAAAGAACACACTCTGTCTTTTTTGGATTGAAATCAACTAACCAAATTCTTGACCACGAGTATATTTTATCAAGGTCCGAATTTAGTTTGCGTTCTATTTCAATAACGTCGTTAGATACGCATGACAGTGATGTGTCATCAGCAAATAAGCGAGACATGCTTTCGGTATTGTCAACAATATCGTTGATATAGATTAAAAATAAAAGGGGCCCTAAAACAGACCCCTGTGGAACACCACCATTAATTTTCCCATTATCCGATAAATAATTCTTATTCATTACTTTTTGATCTCTGTCTCGAATATAATTAGCAAGCCATTTCAAAAGATTCCCCGAAATACCATAAGCTTCGATTTTTTTAAGGTGACATATTAATTATTAGTATTTTTGTTCGCGAGACAAGGATTATCAGGTCCATATCAGATGAGCCCGTAGGGCTGATAATCCTTGTCGAGCGAACAAAAATACTAATAATTTTTTTATCGGTAATTTTTCAATTCTAAATGTTTCTTTTTTAATTTTGTTTTAATCATTTTTTACAATTTTTAAATTTTGTTTTTTACTTTGCATTTTGTTTTACGGCCAAAAAGTTTGCACTATTTTCCGTCGAATTTTTATGCGTAGTGCGGTCTAACGTGACGTCACTAATCGTTTCATTTTAAATTTGAGATGGCGGCCGGACAAGGTGAACGAAGAATTAGGTTTGAAATGAATGGAAATGTTGACCTGGGACAAATGACAGCTTCATGTGATAATGTGTAAAGGTATAATTTTTGCTTTGGATACTATTTTAATGCATTTTCAATGACGAACATCTTTTGTTATGTATTTGTTTGTCACTTTGACGGTGTTTCAGCGTGGTCACGTACTGTATTTTTACATGTGCCGTCATCATGATCTCGAATTTATATGTGACCAACCCGCTATTGCAAATAAAAAGGGACCAGGAAATACAGCAAAAAGACAAAACTGTTGGTAGCGAAATTTTTCGCCGTGCAATTTACATGAAACTACGCTGTGACATTCTAGAACTGGTTATCTGATTCCCAGGGGGATGTAGGGCCACTGCTCTTGGGATTCAGGCAAAAATTGACAAAAGGGGCAGTATCGTGACGTAATAAGTTTGAGAAAATTAATGTAATTTTAATTCACATTTTGTTAAATCAACAGTTGAAGTTTTAAACATTTGAAATTGTTAATTTTCATGAAATTTCAGAATTTATGTAAATTTTCAGTTCGGTCCATAGTTAGTCACTATCCGATTCAATAACAAACTTCCTTTTCTTGCGTGGAGGAACATTCTCCTTGTCATTGCCATTTTCACAACCCATATTGAAGTTGAAATTAAATGTTCCTCCCTGTATGATTGTTCCTTTAGGGAAAACATCTGCAAAATTCATGCCAGTCATTGCACATGGCATTTGGGGTTTATTGTTTTGGTTCACATCTTTGCTTGTTGAAGGGCAATTATCAGACGTGTTATTTTCCGATTGATCGATCATTGCAGTTGGAGCTAAAGATGGGGACGGTGTGGATTTGGAGTTTTCCAAGACTGACATATCAGAGACTGTTGCTGTTCGGTTTAGAATATTTGAAATGCTTTTTTTGTTTTTTTAAACTGTTTTTGGAATAATTGTATAGGCTAGCCATGCTTTTATGTCCTGAATGTTGCTGAACAGATGTTAATGCCACACCTTCGTCTAAAAGGCGAGTTATTGCCGTTTTTCTACCGGAATGATTCGTTAACTTTTTATTTTTGTCAATACTAGTTTTTTGGATTGCACATTTCATTAAGCTGTTGAGCTTTGTTTCTCCCATAGGTTGGCCCTTGTACCACAAAATAGCATTTTGGTTTCTATTAATGCCAAGATAGAATGGCGAATCTGGGTTCATCATTTCCGCAGGGCGCTGACTTAGATACTGAAAAAGAAAAAAAAATCGGAGTTTTCATGACTGTTTATTTACTTTTCTGTTTCCACATTTTTTCTTATTAGGCCACTCCAATTTGAAGTCTAGAACTTAGGAAGTTTTGTCGAAATTAGAGTGTTAATCAAAAATGGAATAGAAATTTAAGCTTATTTTATATTGATTATCATCACATATTATTGCTATTAAAAGGTTTATCATTTTTACTAGTCTTAATTTAGTAAAATAATTACAAACAGTTTTTTATTTTAAACGATTTTTACGAATTTCAGCTTACTACAATTTTTCCTAAAGCAAGAATTCAATTAGGCGTGGCCTGTTGTTAGTTGAGATAACATATTCCTAATTTCATATTCTTATTTCAGATTTAATGAGTCAGATACTTTCAGGATACTTTTTTTGTGTTACGTTGAAATAAATTGTAGCACTTCTTAGTGTCCGGACAGGTCTGATTACTTGCAACAGAGATTGTATTGTTTTATGTTGTATGATACTAACCACAATTTTATTGATGATATTGATTGCATGCTCATGTTTAATTTCTCCATCAAGAAAGATTTTTTCCACAGTAATTGCAATATTTCTCCAGATATTTTGACTTGGGACACTTATTTGACATTTGCGTTTAATAGTTCAAATACGGTACTGCAGTATGCCCAACATTTATGAATAAAACAATCACTATGACAAAATGATACCACCTTTTAAAAAAATCAGTTTTTTGTGATGTAATTTATCAAAAAAGCTTACCTTCAAGTATATTTTGACGTGACATTTTCTCTCATCAGTTTCATTAGCCCATGATTTTGGGGCGTATGCCCTAGTGTTTCTAGTATTTGTTCCATCCCTAGTCTTAGTTGCGCGTTCGTTATAAACAAGTTTCTGTGCCCCTGACGGCTCTGTTTGCAGAATAACATCCCCCCATTTAAGCTGGCGATGCTCATGGGAACCGCGCAAACCAAAATGAACAGTGTTCATGTACCAGAGGGCTGAAATCAAACTGTCTGGATTATCTGCACCAAATGCACCACACTCAAACAGTTCATCCTCCTCCTCTGAATCTAAAGCTTCGGCTGCATTTGGTCGATTACCAAATCCTAGTTGTTTCAGGTTTTTCTTTTTAGCCTTTAGACATTCCCTTGATTTTGTAAATAGGAGATCCGTTATAATGTCATGTCCATAATTGTTTATTCTCAAGTACATGTACCTGTTAATCATTGACTGAAAACCATCGAGGGATCCAGGCTGATATTGATTCAAATTTTCAGAAATATTTGATTCTTTGGTTTCTTTTCTAATTCCTGCAGTAATGATTTGATATTTGGTCTGAAGCTTAAGTATGATGAGTTGTACCGTGTCTCCCCTTTTCAAGTCCGTAAATCATCTACTTCCTGTTTGACGACAATTTTGATTTTTTCCCATTATAGCCATTGAAATTTTTCGTCAAGTATTTCTCAGCTTGTTTATGCAGTAATGATTTGATATTTGGTCTGAAGTTTTAGTATGTAGAGTTGTACCGTGTCTCCCCTTTTCAAGTCCGTAAATCATCTACTTCCTGTTTGACGACAACTTTGATTTTTTCCCATTATAGCCATATATTGAAATTTTTCGTCAAGGATTTCTCAGCTTGTATATGCAGTAATGATTTGATATTTGGTCTTGCTTAAGTATGATGAGTTGTACCGTGTCTCCCCTTTTCAAGTCTGTAACTCATCTACTTCCTGTTTGACGACAACTTTGATTTTTTCCCATTGTAGCCATATATTGAAATTTTTCGTCAAGGATTTCTCAGCTTGTGTATGCAGTAATGATTTGATATTTGGTCTGAAGCTTTAGTATGATGAGTTGTACCATGTCTCCCCTTTCCAAGTCCATAAATCATCTACTTCCTGTTTGACAAACAACTTTGAATTTTTCCCATTATAGCCATATATTGAAATTTTTCGTCAAGGATTTCTCAGCTTGTGTATGCAGTGATGATTTGATATTTGGTCTGAAGCTTTAGTATGATGAGTTGTACCGTGTCTCCCCTTTTCAGGTCTGTCACTCATCTACTTCCTGTTTGCCAATATCTGTATGGCGGAGCATCCGTGTCCCATGGACACATTTTCTTTTATTATTATTTAAAATGATATATTTGTAATAATGTCCGAATTTCCCCATTGTCCGATTTTCCCCATGTTCTTCTTCTACTTCTACCGACTCGTGATCACAGTCATCACCGATTGAGTTGATTGCGCCGCTGTTTACCCTAGACTGTTTTATCTGAGTATGCATGGCAGGACTCTCGAAAGTGCAGTAAACAATTACCAAAATTGTAGCTGTTCTATATTGTGGAAGTTTGTTGTGTGGTTTCAGAACTGTAGTTGTCATTTCACAATTTTGAATTTAGCCGCTTCTGGGGTCCGATCTTGCCTCTAAAATTATTGTTATGTTTACAAATCAACAAAACGTTTGAAAGGCATGGAAATTGACATGTGATACTAAAACGTTGAAACTGTTTCCACACGTGGAAAGAACACAAGAAACGATTTATGATTGTTTTACACAATTTTAAACACAATCGGCGCTGTAACAACAATGTCTGAGAAGGGAGGAACGAATGCTTTAAAAATTGATCAAAAGATACTTGATAAATTTTGGACATTGTCGGAAGCCAGTGCTTCTACATCAATCAAAGCAACAGACCAACTGGTCCAACTCTTATTTCAGAAGCAGAAACACCATATCGTAAATAATCTTTTCATATCTCATCTTATATTTAAAATAACAATACAGGTATTTTATTTCGATCAGTTCCTACTCTGTCAACTTTGCAAGGGACAAATGACAATAATAATGAGTTGACATAAGCTTACAAAAATTAATTGGTAACAATATATACATAATAAAGTATTCCATGATATACTTGGAGATCTGAATAGTTGTTCTGAAAGTGGAACAGTTTCAGAAATTTATATTACTATCATTTAGCAAGATCTCCCACAAGGGCCTATATAGGGGTGATCAAAGAAAATATAATGCTGCATAAATGACGTCAGTCATCAAAACTATCGGAGGAAAACATATGAAATGGTTAAAAATAAGTCGACGAAAAATCTCCAGTTTTCAGACCCAATCTCCAGCTGAAAATTTTCAAATCTCCAGTTTTCAGCTGACAGGTTTATCACATGTATGATAATATATGTAAAAATTTGATATTTTGAATTGCAATATATTCGGTGTTATAATAACTATGATCTTGAAATTCAGATATTGATGTTCCAAATGCATATTCCGAGTTTCATTTAAATATCTTGAAAAATGAATGAATAAATAAAAGTTTAAGTTACTTACTCTTAGATATATAATGAAATGTGGACTTTTTCACTGCAGGGATGGCGCTGGGCTTCGCCAATGTCGCAGTTTGCGATTTTATTTTCATTCTGGCGACAAAAAATCGTTCCTGGCGATTTTTTTGGCAACAACGTTTTTCAAATCAACATTCCGGTATTATTCATATATTACAGTTCTCAGTTGATACCTGTCGTAATCATTGTTGTTTTAAACAATCATAAGTAATAATTAAATGTCAATTCATAGCCTCTGGCAACAATTGAAGTCCACTGATTATTTCCGGTCATCTGTTGATTACATAATTTTTACCTGTTGATCGACGTGTTTACCATTTGAAGTGTTTACCTGTGCACATGCTAAAATGACTTGTTACAGATACAAGACCAATCAAATGAATTGAAAGAGTATAATTATACACTAATATTCTTATACTCTTCATTTTTCGTTAATATCATTTTTATTTTCATAGATGTTCAGGAATTATGCAGTTATAGAGTTGAGTTATTTCCCCTTTTCTATGTTGTGAAAACGAAATTAAAGAGGCTTTTGAGTGTTACATTTTACAAAAACTGTATATCAATCCTTATAAAATAAAAAATTGAACTACTTTAAAGACATTAAAATGAAGTTTACCAAATTTTATGCAAATAATTGCAAATTAAAATTTTGTTTATTATACCCCCCGCAAACAAAGTTTGGGGGGGTATATAGGCATCACCCTGTCTGTCTGTCCGTCCATCTGTCTGTCTGTCCGTCTGTCCACACTTCTCGTAAGTGCAACTCCTCTTAAACCACTTGAAGGATTTTGATGAAACTTTACACAAAGGAAGGACACTATATGGAGATGTGCATGAAGTAATATAATTATTGTCCGAAACCAGGAAGGGGAGATAATTTGACTTTTAAGTTTTCATTGATACCGTCTGCACAGAATACATCATAAGCGTAACTCCTCTTAAACCACTTGAAGGATTTTGATGAAACTTTACACAAAGGAAGGACACTATTAGGAGATGTGCACAAAGAAATATAATTATTGTCCGAAACCAGGAAGGGGAGATAATTGGACTTTGACTATTCGTTGATTCCCCATGTATGGGTTACCTCGTAAGCGCAACTCCTCTTAAACCACTTGAAGGA
>MJUU01070949.1:5005-19282 GCA_002080025.1 Modiolus philippinarum
CACCACCATAGCCTATTATCCCACCACCACCACCACCGAGATACCTTTAAATCACCACCACCACCACCATCACCACCGACACCAACCCACCCAGATACCTTAACATCCCTACCACCAACACCCCGATACCTGAAAATCACCATTTTTACTAACTTAACTAACTTAATACCATGAAATCGCCATTTTTACCATCCAGATACTTTAAACTAACTACTAATGTATCACTTAATGTTGATTTTATATCATTTATACTGGTATTTATTGTTCATGTTTAACATAACATTTCATGTTTACATATTTTGATGTGATTGTGTTATTCTTAACAAATATTTAATTGTTTATTTAATTTTTCTTTCCATTGATGTCAATAAGTTTTCGCGTTTGTTGTATTTGTGTTCATATTTCACGTTTCATCTAACGTTTTCATGTCAAGTTTGCATTTATCTTCATAATTTGTTGTAATTATGTTCATATTTTACATTCCATATTGTATTTTTATGTTAAAGTCTTCATAAACCTTGATTTGTTTTCATAGTTTGTGTCACTTCATGTTGATCTTTTAACAATTATGCTTCTAATTGTTGTTCACATTGTCTGTAATATCAATTCGATTTCATATTTTGTGTCACTTAATGTTTATTTCGTCATCCACTTGTTGTTAACATTCATATCAAAGTTTATATGTTTGTATGTTTTGTGTCGTTGAATGTTGTTGTTTCAATATTTGGTATTATATTTTGATGTCAAAGTTTTCATTTATTTTCGAACTTTGTTGTATTTGTATTATATTTATCGTTTCATATTGTCTTTAGCGTAAAGTTCAGATTTGTTTTCATAATTTGTTGTAATAATGTTCATGTTTAATGTGTCATGTTGTGTTTTCATATATAAGGTTAGATTTATTTTTCAAATTTGTTGCATTTATGTTCATATTTAACATATCATATTAAGTTTTTATGTAACAGTTCACTTTTGGTTTCATACTTTGTTGTGTTATTGTTCATGTTTAATGTATCTTGTTATGTTTTCATAGTTCATATCATTATGTTGTCATGTATTGTTGTATTTGTGTTCATATTTTATGTGTCGTGTTATGTTTTGATGTCAAAGTTCACATTTGATTTCATACTTTGTTGTGTTTGTGTTCATATTTAACATATATTATGTTTTCATGCTACAGTTCATATTTGGTTTCATGTTTTTTGTGTCATTAGTCATATTTTACATTTCATATTGTGTTTTGGTGTTCAAGTTTGCATTTCTTGTCATTTATTGTTGAGTTTGTGTTCATACTTAACGTTATAATTCGTATTTTGGTATAAACACCCGTGTCAATGTTTGCATGTTTACATATCTTGTGTCGTTAAATATTCATAGTTCAACATTTCTACTAGTATTTAGTGTTCACATCAGTGTGTTTTCATATGTTGTATCACTTCATGTTCATGTTTAACCATTAATGCATGTATTTTTGTTCAAATCTCATGTTGCATGTCGTATTTTGATATTCAAGTTCTTATGAATGTGGTTAATCTATAATGTTTTGTATCATATGATCTTGATATTTTAAGTTTCGTCTTTTGATTTGTGTAAATATATTCATATCAATGACTATATGTTGTCATAATGTTTGTCAATTCATTGGAAATTTCAAATTATGTTTCAGTTTTATCATTAAAGTTCATATGAATGTCGTTTAATTTTGATATTTCAATGTTTCTGATTATATTTTGTGTTCATTTTGTCGTCAGTATCTATTTGTTTTCATAGTTTGGGTCAGTTTGTTGTTATAGCTGACGTTATGTTTATAATTTTTGGTTCACATCAGTGTTAATGTTCATATGTTTTATATCGGCATATTTAACGTTAGGTGTATGATTTGGTGTTCACATCAGTGTCTGAACATATCTTGCGTTAGTTTATATTGATGTTTCAATATTTCTGTTCGTATTTGGTGTTTACATTCATATGTTGTACCATTTAATGTTGGTCTTTTAACATTTATGCTTAAATATATTGTTCAAATTGTCTGTAATATCAATTAGTTTTCATAGTTTGTATAACTTTATGTTGATCTTTTAACATCTATGCATGTATTTGTTGTTCATTTTGTCGTCAGTATCTATTTGTTTCATAGTTGGTGTTTCATATCATTCTTCCAGATAAAGTTCATATGCTTACATATCTTTGTTCATTCATAGTCATAGTTAACGTTTCGATATGTGTTTTGATTTAACAGTTCATATATTATGTTGTTCGTGTTCATATTTTATGTGTCATGTTATGTTTTAATGTCAAAGTTCATATTTGATTTCATACTTTGTTGTGTTTGTGTTCATATTTAACATGTCCTATTATGTTTTCATGGAACAGTTCATATCCATGTCATTATGTTGTCGTTTATTGTTGTTTTTGTGTTCATACTTGACGTTATGTGTCGTGTTTTGGTGTAAACATTCGTGTTCATGTTCATGTATTTACATGTTCTGTGTCAATCCATTGTCATAGTTGACGTTATTTCTCTGTTTAGCTATATTAGCTATATTGTTAATGTTGTTTAGTTGTCATGTTCTGTTGTGTTTGTGTTCACACTCATAGGATTTCATGTTGTTTCACTTCACATTGATGCTTAGACTTCTTTATTTGTATTTGTTCACATCAGTGTGTTTTCAAATGTTGTATCACTTTATGTTGATCGTTCACCATTAATGCCTCTATGTATTGTTTAAATTGTCCTCAATATCAATTTGTTTTCATATTTTCTTTTACTTCATGATAATTTTTATGTTTGCATTTGTAGTTTATTTTGTCTTCAATATCAATATCAATTTGTTTTCATACTGTCACTTGATGTTTATTTCTTCTTCTACTTTTTATCATTCATACCATAGTGATTCCATATTTTGTATTCATTCATATGGCATTTCACGTTTCTGAATTTGTTTTTGAAATTCATATCAATGTCGGTAAAATCTTTTGTTATATATATGGTTGACTTTTTATTATCTGTTCTGTTTAATGAGGATGTATAAAAGAACATGCAACGACAAATCATGTCAGTTGAATTCCAACTCTCGAACGTATCGGACGCCATGTCGTGTATCTACGTCGTTATTCCAACTGGAATGAAGAAATATGTGAAAGAAAAAGAAAAATCGAAACCTGATTATCGGAAAATTCTTCCTAAACAACCTATCCAGACCCTGGATCCAATACCTGCGAAAAGATTGAAAGAATCGAAACCTAGATATATACGGAAAATTCGTCCTAAACTACCTTCCATCCAGACAAACACCATGCATAAGAAAAGACGGGAAGAATGTAAAAAAATAAAGAAACGTCCTGAATTTGCCGAAAAGAGAAAAATTTCTAAAGCGTGCACCGAATTGGCCGAACTGAACAAACAGGTGAAGAAGGACCGCAAAAAATACAAAAAGAGAATTCTGCCAAGAGACTCGACACCACAACAAACCCACATTGAACCTTAATAAAGAGAAGAGAGGAAAATAAAAGAAAAAGGAACAGAAAAGATAAAAGAAAAAGCAAAAAAGAAGGAAAAAGGGGTAATGCAGCCTATAACGTTACAGTTATAGCCAGTCACAAGCCTGGAAAAATGCAGAGTGACCCAAGGTAGATCCCGCATATAATAACAATACAATAGATCTACCTAAATATATCATTAAAACAGATGTTAAGATAAAAGGTTTAGAAACTGGGTAAAAATCAAAAAGTAGTTCAGGTCAGATACATGTGTTTGGACTTTTAGTAATAAGCCAAATAAATATAATATTCAAAAACGTAAAATGAAATAAAAATAAAATAATAATAAAAGTAATGATAAAATAATTAATTAAATAAATAAAACATTAATAATTAAATAAAAAGATAAAAATAAATAATAATAAAATGATTATAAATAAAATAAAATAAATAAATAAATTAATAATGAAAAATAATAAATAAAAGTAATAAATATAGTAAATATAAGTAATAATAAGATAATAAGTAAAATAAATTCAAAAATTAAGAATATATTAAAAGAAAGATAACAAATAATAATTGAATAACAAATAAAAATTAATAAAAAAGGGAAATAAAATAAAATAATAAATAAAGATTTGAAAAAAATATAAATAAAATAAATAAATATGATAAATATAGGTTATGATAATAAATAAATATATAACAAAAATTTTTATAAAGTTAATTTAAAAACGAATGAAATAAATTAAAAATGATACATATTAAATAAATAAAAAAAATATTAAATAAATATATAATTAATAATATAAATAATTAATAATATAAATAAATTAAATAAAGAAAATTAAACCAATAATTGAATAGAAAATAATAAAAGAAATAAAATTATATTATAAATAAATATAATAATAATGAAAAATAATAAAAAATACAAATGTATAATGAAAAAGAATAAACTTTAAAATATAAATAATACATAAATAAATAAAAATAAATATTTTCATGGCAACTTAGGTTAGAAGTTGGGTAAAAGGGGGACAACACGAGAATATTAGAATAATATTTGAAAATAAATAATGAATGAATATAGAGTTGTCATGGGAATTTAGGTTAGAGATAAAAGGGAGATAACTCCAATGAAATATAAGAATAGAAAGTAACTATGGAGGTATAGAAAAAAAAACTGCAAAAAGAATGGTTAGGGTTAGTCGTGAACAAATACAACATTACTGATCTAACAACAGAAAAGTTAGGGTTAGTACAAGGATAAGTATAAGGCTAGGGTTAGGATAAAGACGATAACAGTGAAAATACCAAGGAGAGAAGTAGGCAAAACCAAAGTAGAAAGCAAAACTAAAGTAGAACGTATAACCTAGGCGTGACCTAGGAAAGTATCCTGGATAGAAGTAGGGCGAGACCAATGAAGATATCTTGAACAGAAGAAGGGTGAAACCAAGAGAGGGACATTTGTAGAGGCCAAAGGTCAATGACACACTACTAAAGTAGAAGGCGAGACCTAGGAAAGTGCCTTGGATAGTTGTAGCGCGAGACCAGTGACTAAACATGAACTGGTGAAGTCAAAGCCAAAGGCAAATCACTCAGGACAAGGTCAAAGGTCAATGACACACTATAACAAAAGGATTCTAGAGACAATGGTTAAGGTGTAGTAAAAAATAGGTAAGGGTTAGGGTAAAAGCAAGGTCAAAGCTGGGATAAACACGAGACCAGTGGACATGGACAAGAAGAAGGGCGAGACCAGAGTAGAAGGCGAGACCTATCAAAGTATCCTGGATACAGGTAGGGCGAGACTAGTAGGCAAAACTAGTGACAATACCTAAGACAGGCCAAAAGGTCAATGATACCCTTAGCACCTCGTCAATAACGATTGCAGCGCTCTCTATATTAGCACAAAAATTCGCTCCTGAACTAATTTGCATATTTTAGGGAAAATTAGGGGAAAATGAAAATATTTTACAAAGAATGCACTATGGGGGTCCTCGACAAAAGTGGTCTGAGGTAACCCGTTATACTACTCATATATTTGTCTGTTTTTACTTTTTATTAATTTATTCTTTTCAATATTGATTATCTATCCATGTTTTATTCTTATTTAAAAGAAATGGAAGTAATGTGTGTTTAATGACTTGTTTCTATCCTTCCCAATTTGAAAGCTGAAAATTTCTTGTTCTACTTTATTTGCAGAACAAATTGCAGAACAATTTCCACCGATGTATTTTATAGTCAGTGATAAATGAGTGCGCTTATCTATTGTGTTTAATTTCTCTTCTATTTAGTGTTTTTAATAACCTTGTAAAAATGAATTACATGAAACTCCTTCAATGGCTGAAAATTATAATAACATGTCACAATCTGCCAGGGAACTACACAGGAAAAACACAAATAAGCCAAAGACAAAAATTGACAACGATAGAAACTGTTTTAAGTGCCCAAATCTCACTATTTTATAACGCAAAGTTTTCATGGATGTAGTGTTGCTCGACAATTAGCAAAAAATTCCGCTTAAACCGGTGCTAGGGGCCGTCTTGAACTTACTATGAGGTATGAGCAAAGCCCATTGTTGAAGGTCTCATGGTGACTTCAAGATGAAGAACAACAATAAAAGCGTTGTTCCTTTGCTTGTTTCTACCATGTATTTGTAGAGACTTTGTCTCATGTGCATTTACTCCATATCCTTTTATTCACCATTGTTACCGGTACAAGCAAAAGCCAGCTGTAGGGTTAAACCGGTTTACGGGTACCCAAACCTCCTTTTTATCTGTCTCGTTTCCCTATAGTATAAAACCAATACAGGTAGACTACTAACTCCATGACCACAATCTTGAAAGAGTGAAAAAGACAATACGTAATTTTGAAAGGTGGGTCAATAGGTGCTCGTCGCTAAACTATAGGCTAGCTAAAGGAGCCCAGTCTGCTGGTCACTGTCGCACTACGGAAGAAAAATCGAATTCAAAACTTCTCGAAGGGTTTGATCAAGAATCATCATAAATTTCAGCAGACATCGGCAGTATTAGTGAGAGGCCAGTATGTGTGCAAGATTTTCAGGTCACCAGGTCTCAAAGCTAATTTAACGGATGCAAACATATTAATGTAAAGAATGTAAGGTACGTCCCAGCTTTTCTGGACTTTTAATCAATTTCTGGCATTTTTTACGTCCCAGCTTATCCGGACTTTTAATGAATTTCTGTCATTTTTTAACAAACTTTCCGTAGAAAAGAGGATTGGAAATGCCCTTAGTAATAAGTTTTTAACGAGTAACGCCATATTTAAATATTAAATATTCATATCAGTTATAAAACTTCTAAAATATATTCAACAACTTATGAAATCTGTAACCCTGTTGTAAAAGTTGTTTAAGTTTTGAGCAATTTTAAAGATAGCAATATAATTCCCCATTTTCATAAAGTACTAAATATATCATAGGTATAAATTTATATTCTTCTTAAACAAATGTCTTCTCAAAATTATACAATAAGAGTCAAAAACACATTTCTAATCAAGAAATTATTTATGAAAGGGGACTAATTTTGTAAATACAGGTATAGGAAATTAAAATTTTCAGATTGAAAATATAGATGGCACGGTAGTATTTATTTCCATCTACTAAGTTGCCCAAATGTGTATATAATGATCAAAATTTAGAAAGGAGGTCAATATTGTATTACATATTTTTGTGTTTTGTTTGTTTTTGTTTTCTTAATTTTTGTATTTTTATATTCTGGTCTTTTTTTGTCTTGTTTTGGTTTGATTGCTGACTTTGGTTTTACTTAAATCTACGATGTATATCCCCTAATATCACAAAATACAACATCAATTGCTGTTGTGATATCTGTGTACAAAGAGATAAATATATGTTTTTCAAACCCTCACCTTTGTCTTTTTAAAGGGTTATAGAAGTAACATATACATTGGATTTTAATTGGTTTTGTCCATGGGTTAGAAAATGACAATTACCGATCAGCCACCCAGCAGATCTTTCACAACCTCATTTTTACTTAGTACTGGGATGAACAGTCCGTTGGGTTACGACCTGTCAACAGAAATTGCTGCTTGGTTGTTAGCGGACACTACTACGACGGAATGGGAGGTTTGGCACGCCATTTCTTTTGAAATGCCCATATAACTTGAAGTCACCATGAGGCCTTCAACAATGAGCCATGCTCATACCTCATAGTAAGTTCAAGATGGCCTCTAGCACCAGTTTGAGCGGAAAACGCTACATCAGTGTTTTATGACTCACGGATGCGGGATCGTCAACAAACATACAATATATTTTACAAAAGGATATGGAGTAAGTGAACATGAGACCATAATACATATGTTAACTCCAACTGCAATAATTTTAATGAGCTGTATGGCCATTTCGGAAATTAATTCCTCATCAGCAGCACTAGAACCCATACAAAGAAAATCCATAATTTCAAAAAAAACATTTAAAATGCATGTTTAAATATGTTTTTATTTCAGTTTTGTTAATATGAAATACTTATATATGTTTTTTTTCTAAGCATTTAGAAGTAATGTGTATTTAATTGTTTGATTCTTTCCCTTTTCCCGTTCAAATGTTCTACACTATTTACAGTGCGAATTTGAAATTGAGTATTTTATACACAGTGATTAATGAGTGCGTTACTCTATAGTGTTTATTTTTTTTTAATTTGTTTTATTAATTACCTAATTTTAACGGTTTTAAGAATAGCAAAGAATCTTGACTATATTTTAAACACACTTTTTCAAAATCATACAATGGAAATCAAATACACATTTTTAATTGGGAAAGTTTATGAAACACAGTATTTATAAAAAGGGGTATAATTTTGTAATAGCATGTATATGAAATTTTGTGTCAGAAAGAAGAATATAGACGGCAAGGTAGTTTTTCACTTCTGTACTATTGAGGGGCCGATGGGTTTATTTCGTTCTCCGTGATCGGGGTTTTCAATTCCCCGTGATTCGTTTTCCATTTCATTAATTTGTCGTTATTAGAACATTGTTTGATTCGTGATTGACAAAATGAATTTCCCGTGAACTGTGATTGGTCCGAATGATATTTTCGTGATTCGTGATGAGACCCCCCTTCAGGCCCCTCTACTATGTTACCCCCCTACTCAACGGAATATACTTAAGCTTGTGATTTGATATATATAAATAAAAAAAAGAAAGGAAATGGGGTAAATGTCAAGGAGACAACATCCCATATCCAGGTTAAAACGACCCAAAACAAAGCATCTAGGGGTCATGGTACGGTCTTCAACACAGTGAGGAACCTCACACCATATAGCAAGCCCTAAATGGCCCCAAAAAGGTAAAAAAAGTGAATAAATCAATGGAAACTAACCACATCCAATAACCCAAATATCAAGAAACTAAAATTTTATAAGAAGACAAGGACAAGCCAATGACCAACATATTCCTGACTTGGGACAGGCGCAAAAAATTGCGGTGGGGTTAAACTTGTTTTCTTGGATCCAAAAGTATGATATTCAAGAAACCAAAATATTTTCGATCCATTGTCATTAGATTATCCGTTTTAGACTGACGATTAGGTTCTTACTTACTTTATAGATACATACATTATGCTAAAATATTAGACTTAGTTCGTTAGAAAGTATAACAGTAGAGTTTTCCTAACTCATTTGATATTAAACTTTCACTGTGGCAAATGAATTTCCTCTCTATCAGGTTTTACACCTACTTCGGTTTATGGTCTTACAAATGTTTTGATCTGATTTGCACTGAAGAGAAATAACTTGTCGAAATGCGCATATATATGCAAAACTAAATTAACAGTGACTTTCCAAAAAAAAACAACAGACGTGCATACGAATTGGTTGCGTTAGTTTTTCAAACTTCGATAAAAGTTCTCTAGGTTTATTTTGATGTTCAATCATTTGCTTATTTCTTTTACGTGTTCTTTTGAATTTTACCAAAACACAGTAACCTGATATCTCGGAATATTGCTATAAAAAGCCAGGAACACTTTTACTTAGTAGAAGGAAAGGCATATTCTAATTTGCCTCCTCTTCTACTAAGTCCAAGTGTTCCTCTGCTGAAGGTACCGAACCAATTTATCTTATTATTTCAAATATGAGTGGATGAAAAATAGATAAAATGACATTAACATGGTTAAACTTCCATCAAAATGTGTATGGAGTAATAACTGTTGATGTTGGAAGGAGTAATGAATGTTGATTGTGAAATTTTTTATTGATTAAGTTCTTCCAGTTCTGGCTCAGTCGTTTAATTTCAGCTTCCGTTATATAGATATTTTATCACTAAACCACCCTCGCTTGGTGATTTTCTTCATCTTATCTTTCCAAAAAGAGCTCGAAATCAAGGATACTATAGATACTTCCATATCAGCCTCGTTCCTTGACCTTTCATCTTGAAATTGACAACAGAGGTACACTACAAACTAGGCTGTATGACAAATGCGATGACTCCACTTTTCAAATAGTTAACTTCCCAGAATAAATAAATAAGACTTCCTCCGCCATGATTTTAACTAGAAAACCCAATTTTAACAAAGCTAAAAACAAGGAATTATAAAGTCAAGAAATATGGGACGATTTAGCGGTTTCAGTTACATTCTTGTCTACAATTCAGCATAGACATACATAAATCCGTACATGACAGCAAAACTAATTGTCATCGTCTTGGGTCTCTTGTAATCTGATAAAAGCATTACAACAAGATTTGTTTCCTTGACAAAAACACAGCTCAGTACAAGATAAGTTGCACTCTTTGGAGCAGACAGACCTTCCCTTGCATACACATATCAAGTCTTTCGTGACATCAGACAAAATTGTCACTAAAATAAAACTGAAAAAAGACCAAACTTTCCTTCGGTCCATCCATATAATAGTGGTGGACATGATGAAATCCAAATCTTTTTCTGTAATGCTGATCTCAGGACATGCTGTCGGAAAGCTGCCTCACACAGAGGAAGGCAAACTAAAGTGGATTCTTTTGATGTGGATAACCGTACTCGTAGTCCTCAAATCCTGAGGTCGTATCACAGCCTGACAGTGCATGGACTGCAGGAAGGATATTTATGAAAATAGGAGACAACTGAGCGATTATGTCATGAATTGGAGTATACCTTCAAATGCCTTTGCTTGCTGCTCGATGTTCCAACCTGTAACCAAAGCTCGGCTATTTTTCATCTCAAGAAAGAGGTCAGGATAGTGAGGTGTAATGCATATGGTAAAGAACTTTTTTTTTGTAACGCAGTTAAAGTAAATGCCTTTTTGTGGATGATAAGATCGTCATTGATGCTGCCAACGATCTTGTCAAATGCTGCATCATGGGGCCCGTTGAATAAGTTACTTCTAAAATATGACTTTTAACTTTACGCTATGGTAATTGTATGAAGTTTTTTGTCATTTTAATTTTCATGTCAGCTATCAGACTGGCGTGTGCCAGATGTTGCAAACGACCAAATATGATGCCTGATAGTGTTCTAGTTACAACAAACTGATTGAATCCTGAAATTGAGGTCAAGGGTACATGACAGATATCAGACTGGCAAGCACTCACTAGATGTAGCAATAGTCAAAATATGATGCTTCTAAGTGTTATAGCTACAGAGAAATAAGTAGTGATCAAAGTCAAAGAGCAATTAAATTGAGGTTAAGGTTACATGACAGATGTCAAGACTGGCATGCACCGGCCAAGAGGTAGCAATAGAAAAAATAAAGTTTGTCTATACATTACAATGCATCAGAAATTATCTGGAATGTAAAGCTATGTCGGAATATTACAAAGTCACTGAACCATGCAATGATGTCGAGATCAAGTCATTGAACCATGAAGACAAGGTCGAGGTTGTCTGAAATATAAGATGCTGGAAAGCTTACACCATAAGCTACCTTTGGACAAAAGATGTTATAATATAATTAATTAAGTTATTAAGGTTTCAAAAAAGTTTATGACACCACCGTTACTACCATCGCCGAAAAGTTATACCTCGCTTTCAGCGAATTTCGTTGCAGTCGAGACAAAAAATCAGAACTATAAAAACTCGAATGCGAAATAATAATGTTGAAATTGCAAAAATAGAATGAATTATTTCAATTAAATTGAATAAAACAATTAAATTTATAAGATAAGATCGTGCGGGTTTAAAATCACTGAGAAGCAAACAAGTGTAAAATATCCCTCCTCATTTAAACGAGAATTCTACAAAATCGTGCCGTACGAATCATAGACTACCTGTTGAAAATGAAAGTAGACACATCAGAAATTAACATATACATAACGGGCAGAGATTGCATTAAACTCATAAACTAAGCCACTTTTATCGACTTGGCTGCTGCACTAAAGGGACTGATATCTATTAAAGAACTGTTTAATGATCATATGAGACGTAATTTTTTGAAGCCTTGATTAATAAATATTTGAAAAGGATCAGCCCTGCAAAGAATGGTCCTTATTGGCTGAGCAGTTTCAGAAGAGAAGGATTTTAAATATTTCACCCATACCGTCTAATGTTAGAACTTTGCAGGTTTGTGGATACACATAAGGTTTTGGACAATTATTATAAGATTTGCTCTTAAATTGTTGAGTAACTTGAGACGAAGATTTCTAAACATTTGTTTTCATACTGTCTTTTGCTGTAACTATTAAACAAGATGAGCTGGTACGTGTTGGGATCATCGGATAAAAATCAAAATTTATCATCTAGAGACCATTATAACATAGTTTAAAGTTTATAACTCTTAAAGTTTCAGAAAGATTTTTAAACATTTCCCATAGACTTCAAGGTTGAAACTGTGACGAGTGATTGCGGAATTCTAATAGGGGACCATCCAAGGACTAATCCAACAAAGTTCGGATCAAGTAAAAAATAAGACTAAATAGTTCCAAAAAATATTTGCGGATTTAGAACATTGTAAATTGGTATTGTTAGGGTTATAGTTTTAATATAGTCTCCGAAAAGGATTTTAATGATCTTAGGTCGATTTTTTCTCCTGAAAGCAATATTTTTTATCATTTTTTAGGCAAGGTCGTCGTGTACTGAAAGGGGAGGTTCAGAAGCCTGTCAAATTTAGTCCAAATTAACAAAGTTTCGAAGGAAAGGCATGAGAATATGGACACATTAATAACAAAATATTGAATCGAATTTACTTTTAATTTATTTTCTGCATATGCACATTTCGACAACTTATGTCTCATCAGTGCAGATAAAACTAAAACATTTGGAAGTCCAATAACCGAAAACATGTTAAAGCTGATAGAGAACAAATAATCGAAGAGACGACATACAACGGTCATGAATGGTGGCAATAGTATCGCAAGGTTAAAATTACGATTTACTCTCAATACGACGTCGTATTACCACCGTGTGCCCTTCAAGTGGCCTGTGGGAAATGCGCTTGATAAAAATGCATCTTCTGGTGACATCTCGGCTACCATCCTTTTACCTTCTATAGTCATCTTAGTTCCTTGGACGATTATTTCGGCATTGACCAAGTTCGAGGGAATCTTTCGAGAAATTCAAAATTCCCTATTCGTATGGGCATCTTAATTTGTGCCAAATTGGGACAGTGTGACGTTTGCATAACCATTTCTTCCATTTTCAGTGGCAATCTAAACGTAAATTAATTTAACTCGTCCTGATATTACTGGATACTGCTCACATCAGGCTTTAATAATACGTCAATCAATCCTGATATGGCTTGAATACCGTCACTTGGCGTGAATCCAATCAATAAATATACAGATATTTGAACGTGTTCTCAGGCAGGTTTACAATGTATTTCAGATTTCCTGTTTACGCCAAATATATTCTATTATTTAGAAATGATAAGAATTTTTTCAGTCTCATCAGAAATTTATTTTTCTTTGTGAATAGCAACTGAATCTACCTATCTAAAATGTTCCGCAAGTGTAGTGACTTCAGACCTGTAAATATAGATTTAGTGTTATATTCGTAAGAAGCAAGGCTTTTAAAATGTTTTAAATCATCACAGCGAATACATTTCTTGTTTTGTATTGTAGTGGAAACGTGAATTAGATGTAATTGTAAACAGATAATGCCAAAATTGGACTTCCCAATCCTGGGGCGTGGAAAAAATGTTCATGTCACTAAAACATATAAAGTTCTAAATGCAATTAAAGCTTTCAACCGATAGTTTCTTTGAAAGAGTTGAGTATGTTATAAATGATTTGAAACCATGTATCGTTGTACCCGTCGAACTAAGCAACAATTGGCATTTGCAAATGATATGATTTTTTTTTGTAAAACAACTTCCGGCTTCGTTCATTTTCCAGTTATATTGTTTTTTTATAATATGTTCCGATAATTGTTATCATTAAAACATATCTTGTGTTTTTTAAAAACAGTATATGGCTTGAAGTATTGATTTCACAAAACTTTATATCTCTCTATTTCTAATCAGAGTTGCTGCCTTTATGTTGTACAATTTTGTAAATTATATGTTTCTGTGCGGTTTTCCCTCTGTTCATTTTTCTTTTATTAAGTGGAGACTTTGGTAGAAATACCTTTTTCACAGCACAGACCCTTACTAGGTAATGCATTTGTTTTTTTATACCATACATACTACATGTAAGGTGTCACAATGTCGACGAATCCACAGGAAGTTTATAGTATGAATATGTCAATGCTATTGTCACTTTTTATTATGGGAATTTCAGGTCGATATGCTACGTTTCTTTATATTTTGTCGTTTTTTGGGTTTTTTTTTTGCGTTTTCTTTTCACTGCTTTTGACTTGTATCTGCAATATATTAGTATGTTTATACATTTTTTTTT
>MJUU01070950.1:7191-18631 GCA_002080025.1 Modiolus philippinarum
CACGTGCGAAGAATCCAAGATGTCTTCCATCGCTCCGAATTTTCATGCGATTTTATCCAGTATTATTTATTGTCTGATTTAATAAATCTTACTGTTTATATAAAGAATGAAAATGTACCTTTGAACAAGCAATTTATTATGAACTGCGATAGATGCGCTTTATATTTAAGCAAAGATTTAAAATTGCGCGCCAATTGTTGAAAACGAAGTTACCACGCAGCTACGGTAAACGTATACCAATTGTGACGTCACATTTTATCCGGGAACGTTTTTGATAGTTCCTTGTGAAAGTCAAAGCTGATCATGGTTTTGTGAGCAATTTCAGAGTGTAAAGGCGAGAAAAAGTATCAAACCCTATTGAAAAGGCGAGATAGCTGATCTCAAACCCTCAGGCTCAGATATTTTTTGTCCACCCCTCGGCAAGCCTCGGAATGGACTTGATATCTTAGCTTTCGGGTTTGAGATCAACCTCTTAGCTTTCGGGTTTGAGATCAGCCTATCTCGCATTTTCCCTTGGGATTGATACTATATTTCTCATTCATTCTCGTTTGTCATGTGATGAGACTTACACACCATATTGATGTGAATTAACAGTACATTTTACTTATACAGACGCTATGGATAGTCGATCTATCAGCGGGAAGTTATACGTCGTAAAACCTAGTTCAGCCCATCACTTTATTAATAAAATGCACCTTAAAGTCGGGAATATGACGACTGTGACAATTTTTTATGTGGTCTTGTATGTTCTCCTCGGAGTTGTCGTTCGTCTAGTGAATTTTTCTTCCTGGCATGGACTCTCCCACTGAATAAACTTTAGACTTTTGTTAGCACTTTTATTTCTCAGATTCTAAACGGTGATGTCTCGTATATGGAGACTCGTAACTTTCATTTTCACTGCCAAATTCTGAAATCACCTTTTTCATTTTCTGAAATTCTAATAGATATTTCAGACCTAGCGTTAACATCCCTGTTATAAGAAAACTTGGCTACCCTAAATCTTGGTTAAAATTTGGCTCTCATGATCTGATAGACTTATGCATCGTCTAATGCCATATCATCATTTCAATAAAATCTGGCTTTAATTCCCAATTCTTACTGTCTGATAATCTCTGACTCTAATTAGTTCTGTCCATATTACTCAAATAATTGAAACACCTGTCGAATTTATTATCCTCTAGAACAAATTTTGATACATATATGTGTATTGGAAACCCACTTCTTTTTATCAGACACATTTTGTTTAAAGTGGTAGGTCTAGATATGTTTTCTTTTTCGAGTTCACTAACGGCGAACCTCTGAATCCTCGAACATTCTCGATTGCAAATTACCCAAAATATGAAAAATAAACATGGTAAACAGCATGTCCTTTTGTTACATCCGATTCCGAAACAAATTAATCTTTCACAGATTGAGGGATTTTTTCCTATTGTCATGAGTACTTTTATATCCACGATTGTTCCCCAGTTCATTGTAACATTAAATCAATTTCATACTACGGAAATTGATTCTGAAAACGAATATTGTCGCTGCAGTTTTAAAATGAAAATATCCTTCATTCCGGAAAATTAAATTACACGTGGCTCAATATACTTGTTTTGTATGTACTCTTGCACTTTTAAGTACAATTATAACTGTGAATTTCTGTGAAATACAATACGCATTCCAAAACATATCAATATAAATTGAAACTAATCTTAAGACGACATGCCATGCTTTGTTATTTTGCAGTAATCAAAGACTATAAGATGTATGAAGTCTAAAAATCCATATAAAATGTGTTTGCTAACATTCAAAATGAGGCATGTTCTTAACACGTGACTTTCAGGGTACGTCTGTAAAATCTCGGTTATTTTCCACTCTGGGAAGCAGTTGTTCTTAATGATTGTACGAGACGGAAGTTTTTTCCTCATCAATTCTAGAGGATATATTGTTGGTACCCATTTAAGGTGTCTCAGTGGTATTATTCCGCCATTTTTGTCTAATAATTGTTCATTTAGGTTTCATTCATTAAGAAATTTAACAAAATATTTATTTAAAATAAAAAGAAAGTTCAAATGTATTCAAAAATTATATTCCTAATCATTTTATAACATTTTCGTTACAAAAACGTGAGCTAAAACACATAAGCTTTAAATCTGTTCCTGGATTTGCAGAACACAGAAATTATTAAAGGGAGATAATTGGATAAAATATCTTAACAAAGATATCACTAGAGAAATTAACATTTTGCAATTTTTCTCTCTTATTTGAACGGTGACCCCTAATTTCTCTATTTTTTTATATGTAAACTACATAATAATAATCTAACACATGCAAAGTATGAAAAAATTCTATAATAGATTTTTCAAACTATCCCCTCATATGATCATTTTCCCTATCACTATTTCTATGTAAAATCCTGAAATTTTCAATTTCAGATTTTGCGCTTAAATGCATGGTGACCCCAAAATTTTATTTTACATTTTGAAGAATAATACAATTATGTATCTACACAGAAAATTTTACAAAATTCTATAATAGGAAACACTTTAACAAGATGAGTTGAAAAGAACAATATCAATGTATTGAAGGACTTAGCATCTTGTTTTCTATGAGAAATTCAGTCTGGTAGAAGAACAAGTATGCGAGATGTGGCACAATTCATAATATTATCATCACATAGTAAATGTATTCTGTAGGTGAATTTAGATGCATATAAAATAGCAAATTTTTTTCTTGAAATAATGCTCCTTTATCTACGATTTCGTGATAATTAATCTGACAATTTGGCCTTCATTTTCAAATATGTCATCTTGGAACAACTTGTAGTAAACTTAGTTTTATAACAAGATGACAGGGAATTTTCTATATTAAAGTAATCCATTCAAATATCCGCAGTGTAATATTTTTAATAATAGTTATTCTGGCAATTCTGTTTATAGCGTCCACTGCTCACTTTTTTATTGTGGCAAGTTTTCTTGCAATTGACTCGATTAGAGCTCTGCAGTTGTTTATATGTTGTTGTTGTCTTCTGTGAATGTTTTTTGTCGGAGAACGGGTTTCATGTTATAATAACACTTTACCAGTTACGTTTATTTATGTAATAAATAACACAATACCGAAGTTACTGCTAATTTAGGTTCTGCACATGCGCATTTCGACAACTTATGTCTCTTCAGTGCAGATAAAATCAAAACATTTGGGATTGTTTCTATATTTCACGAAAGGATATGGAGTAATATATGGAGTCCACAAACCGAAATAAACTTAAAGCTGATAGAGCACAAATAACCAAAAGGATCTAAATAGAAAAGCCAAAATCCAGCTAAGGACAGAGCTATTGACGATCCTACAACAACTTGGTAGAGTAAGCATCTCCTGCTTCTTATAAGACATCCACATGTTGAACATGTAAAGTAAGTACATTAAATTATAAGATATAGTTCATTACCAAGGATTATGTCATTCGTTTGATGCATTCAGAACTTTTCACAAAGCTGACTATGAAAAATGACCAAATTCTGTTCAACCATTTGGGGTTCGTATCATTTATTGTATACAAATACACTTAATCATTTAATGCGTTAATTTAATATGAGCTTAGAAAAAAGCATCGATGGAAACCACAAAAAAAAACTCCATGACTGAACCCAAATTCAACAATGAATTCTGAACTGAGCAAATTTAAAAAGTCTGATACTAACATGGTTCGAATCTCATAATGGACTAATTTTTTTTAAACGTCTTAAGATCTTTATCTTTAAAAATTTTATGTGTAGTAATTCATAAAATTTTACTAAGTCAAAAAAAAAAAATTAGCAGGTCTCAAAATCTTGAATTGACAAAAAAATATCCGTTGTTACTACTGAGGCAATCCGACTCAGATCGCCCCTGCTAGAGCAAAAGAGCTTGGATGTAAATAACAATAAATGATTAAATCTGTCCAATAATGTTTATCTTAACTTTATTTATTGTCTGAAAATTTTGCAGACTAATTGTTACAACACACACTATCTTGGGCAGTGTATTTAAAAATTAATTGCAATAATATCAAATTTTCAAACTGTATTCAAATACTTCTAATTGATATAAAACACAATTGCAATTACTTTCAATTTCTTCAAAAATTGTAATTGATTGCAATCAACTGCAATTAGTGATTGCAATTACCCCATCCCTGGCTGGCTGACGAGTTCCTACCTCATCCGAAATAGCTACAAAATTATTTGTATTTGTAGAGACTTTTTCATGTGTATTTACTCCATATCCTTTCATTCACCATGGGGAATGCCGTCAGTGGAAAACTTATTTTAACTTTGGAATCTACGGGAAAACAAATTCAAAGATCTTTTCTGAAACAACAAAAGTTTTGAACCAAACTTAGTCTCAATAGTCCTTGTGTGGTCAGCTATGAAAATATGCTCAGCAAATTCCCAGCTGGCTGCAAGCGGGAAACTTAGTTTAATATTTGACTTTTAAAGTTCTCTTTTGAAACTACAAAGCCAATTCAGATCAAAGTAAGCGAGAACAGAACCGTCAGTCTAAAACGAATAATCCAAGGACAAATGCAACATCAAAGGAACAAAGACATGACATGAATACAGTACAGAAGAGAAAAATGAAGACTTACACACATAAAAAGATGAACAACATGGAGCTAATAAAAAAAACATGGGAGTTAAAGTAATCGGTAGAGTAAACATCTCCTGCTTCTTATAAGACACCCGTCGTTTTGAACATGTGAAATCCGGTAGCAAAGTCAATGTTCGATAGTCCCCTTTTAAAATGTGTTCGGCGCTGCGTCAGATCCAAGATAGTCACCAGAAGGGAACATAGTTAGACATTGGGTCATATATCATCGTGACCTAATAACATAATTACTCGGCATCTGAATCGGTTTCTGGAGCTGCCGGGAGCTTCAAAAGGTGATGGATAGGGGAATGCCTTGTATATGCGGGGTAGACAGGTCATAATACGGAAAGCCTGACTGAGAACCACTGTAGCCATATTGTGTTGACAAATGCCACGCCCTTTACAGTATAAAATCCCTTCTATATCTTTTCCTAAGGAGAGCAGACTCGCTACTTGTCGTATAGAAGGCTGAATGTCCTACTACTACCCATTTCTCCCTATTAAACGGTGGTAATCCAAACACGTTGCCCCGGTTGTCCTCTCTACCTTTTTTCTTTCTTCTTTCTTATATGGCTGAAATATTGCTCACTGGATATTAAACTGTAACAAAATAATTAATAAATAAGCATAATAGAAAATGAAACCCTTTAACGTTTAGTTTATTAGGAAATGTCAGCCGTGGTCCCGGTGAGCGATACAGGCTCTTGAGAGCCTCTTTTTGTATTGAATTTAAACTTATACTGCACTCCCTACTTTTCGTATTGTTCCATGTTTACTTGACTATGATTTCTATTTGTACTCAGAGGTTTACAATAACCGAAACTCTAGTACAATTGATCTCGTAGTATCTAGGATAAATAAGCCCATATTTCCTGCGTTTCTGTATCTTTAAGCAAAAACTGGGTGATTAATTTTATTTATTAGTTAACTCGTTGAAATAAACTGACAGGATAAATTAGAGAATTTATTGTCATGTCTCTTAGATAATGAACGCTAATAACGACAAAATTGAAAGTCTAAGTATGTTCAGGGAAGGACTTAGAATGTTTTTTTTATTTTGTTTATTACGATAAATGTTAGTTTGGAATCAATTAATTGACGACAGGTTGTTATTTTAAGATCAAATATCTTTCAAAGAACGCATTGATTCTTGGAAAATTATACCCAATTTATTGAAACAATTGCTCGAAAACGATATTAACTTTTAATTGTTGTGCAAACAACTGTTCATTTGCATAAATTATATTGATTTACTTTAGACCGTGGTTTAGAAATGTGATTCCAGAAATAAGTAATAAAGGAATACCTCAATTACCAGATTCCATATGATACCGATGGAAAACTATCCATTTACATGTCATGATAATCATAAGAGAGATACAGAATCTCAGTATAGCTTAGTCATATTTTATGGATAATAACTTCTAATACAACAAGCTAATAGAGAAAAAAACGCCATTCAGTTTTGGCATGCTTTTCGAACAGATCTTGCATAAGAGGTCGAATATAAAATGTCATATGTTTACATAGAATAAATTAAAACTAAAATTTATGATGAAAGGGATGAGTTTGATTTCTATATTAATTTCCCTTTTCTTGATGGTGACGTTCCTGTAGCTCAATGATACGAAGTATATATATCTCCACTAGTACGATTCGCACGCGTCTGTTCTACTCATGACGACCTTTACTATCACATCCAAACTTTTACAACAAGATTGCAGATTTCATAAATTGTAAAAAACACATTTAGGAAGTTTTATAGAAGATATGAACATTTGATATCTAAATATGGTGTTACTCGCAAACATCTTATTACTATAGGCATTTCTCACCCTCGTTTTTACGAAAGATTAAAAAAATCCAGAAAAACTGGGACGTAGCTTTACCTAATACTAGATATTGACAGGATATTCTTCATGATTCCGTTAAATTGGCTTTGGGGTCCAATGACCTAAAGATTTTACAGATATACTGGCCTCTCATTTATACTGCCATTGTTTACTGAAATCCATGATGATTCTTACCAAACCCTTTGGGAAGTTTTGAATTTGATTTTTCTTCCGTAGTGCGACAGTGTTTTACCAGCAGACTAGGCTCCTTTAGTTAGCCATCAGTGTAGCGGCGAGCACACTCCTTGGCCTATCTTTCTAAATTAGTTTTGTCTTATTCTTTCCTTCTCAAGGTTGTTTTCTTGGAGTTAATAGTCTACCTGTATTGGGTTTTATTTGTATGTTTATTATGCTGTAGGGAAACGGGAGAAAGGGGAAGTTTGGGTACCTATATACCCTAACCCTACCGCTAGCTCTTGTAAGTGCTGGTACAAAGTCCGGCTATCCCGAGTTCCTATCGGAATCTACTTTTGTCTTTTAATTTTTTTTCTTGTGCGGTTTCCTGGTGGATTTTGTGACACGTGATTGTAGTTTGTGGGTGTTTCCTGTTATCTTTACTATATTTTTACACATTAAGTCGTGAAGCAACTAGAATTCGTTATTATGATTTACTATGTAGACCTGCTATTTTCATTTCTTTTTGTTTTAAAGACACTTTCAATTACTTGGGACTATTCCATGTTTCTTTTCTCTTTCCTTTGACTCTTCTGATCTCGAAGCTTTGTAACTAATTATTTACCCAAAATTATGCAACTGGAATTAATTTCTTCTACTTCATTTATTTTTCATGCATATTTATCATATCTATTCAAATGGTGTATGCTTAACTTTGACCTCCGTTATGTTTCACCTAGAGGATATAAGATGAAGTTTAAGATTCTTGTAGAAACATTTTTCCAGTCAAAAGATCGAACCGATGCTTCCTTCCTGTAATACAACGTGTTTTACGAATATATAAAATGAACTTATAAGATTGCCACAAAGAGATGCCTCGATGAACGGGTATGAAGTAAATGCACATGAGGCAAAGTCTCTACAAATACAATAATTTGTATACATTAATACATTAATACATATTATACATGGAAGACAAAGCATTTATTGTTGCTCTTCATTATGATAAACTCTAATTTGTTTTTATGATAGAATATAATTTGCGTTTGCATGAAAAAGTAAGGAAATATCTGACTCGAAATAATTACAAAAAAAATTAATTGATCGATTACAGTTTTAGCTCTAGTGAGCTATATTTCAGCTATATCAGGGAGATAACAAGTTCATCAATTATAGAAAAAACTAGAAGCAAAAGAAGAGAGAAGTAAGGGTGGAAGGAGCAACAAGTTTTTACTGTCACTGGAAATGAGAGGGATATGGGTAGGTTCAGGAAATTTAGCCTCTATACCACCTACTCTCCTTAGAAAGTCCACTGTAAAAAACGTAGTATTATAAAAGTAGTGTGATGTGAGCACTATTAACAGGTGGCCTGAATAACATTTGGAACTTACAAGAAAATGAAAAAATACAAAAAATGTCAGAGTAAAATAATCCATATGAGAAATTATCTCAAGAACAAATATACCATAAATAAGGAGAATACATCTCTCTCAAGGGGAATCTTTTTATGTACTAAACACTACAGGAAAGACAAAGTCCAGTCTTAAATAGCCTATGAAAGGATATTGTGAAATGTGCATTAGACAAATTCTCTACAAATACAAGGTATAACCAAGCAATAGTAGGATATTGTTTGTTACATTTGGTTGATTTATCAGTGTATTCATGAAAGACTATGTCCATACATACGGCCATTTTTCTGGGTCACTTATTACTTTACCCATCTTTTCTTCTTTTTTTTCAAAATAGTGACACTAGAGTAAGAAGTCCACCTGTATTGGGTTTTATTCGTATGTTTGTTATAATATAGGGAAACGGGATAGAGAAAGGGGAGGCTTGGGTACCCATAAACCTGTTTAATCCTGCCGATAGCTTTAGTTAGGGTCATATCAAGTCCAGCTAATCAGAGTTCTTATCGTTTTTATGTATGTCTCGTGTCTTATTTTTTTGTGTTTTCTAGTGCAGTTAACCTGTGAATTGTGGAATCTAATTGTCATTTTCGGCCATTGTAGGTGTTTACTGATATGTTTACTATATAATTAAAAGCAAAATTGGCGTAACATTTCATAAAGAGAAAAAAATGAAATCATCTAGTCATGATTCGGAACACCTGTCAGAAAAAAAATATTACAGTAGTAGGATCCAAATGTAAATGTCTTCCAAACGAACTCGATATCAAAATTCAGAACTAGAAATTAGCTTTACACACGATATGTAGATATTTTTTATTAAGTTTCAAACTTTTCAAATTTTCTATCCCTTTTGTCTGTTTGCATGGCAACAGTCGTCAAAAAAAGTTAAAAAAAAGTTTTTACATGGATTCTCCGTAAGGACCAAACAATTTCAAAATAGGCTGAGAAACAGCATGTCACAGATATTGTTGATATTCATTGTATAGGTTGATACTAACATATGAATCACAAAAATAATACTAATTTATTATTGTCGACCTCCATTGTCATGGCGTCCATTTTTGTCATTTCAATAAACCTAATTATAGACATTTTTCAAGTCCAAATATTTCAAGGAAAATTTGTGCATATCAGATATAATTTTGTACAAGGTTAATTTTGACCATGCATTATTGACATAATCTCCAAAACAGTTTAAAATTTTACCTAAATGTAAAGTCAGAAGGAGGCTGGCGAAGATTTCAAGAAATTGGCCTTTTTTCAATGCAACTTTTCAGCAAAATGTGGTCATTTCTCAGCCATTATTTGTAGAAAAAGGCATCATCTTCATATACTTGACAGTATTATTTTCTCATATAGCCAAGTTAATCCTTAAAAATACATAAGAATCTTGGTGGTGTAAAAATTAGCGCCTTAGAAATTTTAATGTGAACGTTGGTTACCACGGTAACAGGTCAAAAATAGCCATTTCTGTAGAATACTGTATAGGTATGAGATTAGTGTGTGGATGAAGTCGGGTCAAATCACTATGCATTAAAACCTTGAAACAATATCAAAGTCAAAGCTCCTATTCCTTAAAAACAATTATTTAAAATGGTAATGCATAGAATTATTTTTAGTTGCAAAAATAAACAATCGTTTCCAAAACACAATTTAACACATGTTTGTTGGGAGACAAAGAAGTTGTGTCGATCGTTGTAATTCAGTGTCCAATGCATGACATGATAGGATGTCTGTTTATTTCATATTTAACGACTGAAAAGGCTTAAAAATACATTTGAGAACCATAGTACCGTAATATAGTGATTAGTGCGTATAGGAATGACTGAACTGACTAAACGTTTATGCGTTTCAATACATTTTTCTTTTTCTTTGTTTTTTATTTCATATCTCTTGACGTTTGTTTTAACCAATTGTCGACCTTCCAGGATTTTACTTGAGTACAATGTTATGCTGTAAAATAAAAAAAAAATGAAATATGCAAAGCAATCATTATGTTTTTTGACAACGGGATAAATACCACGGTGAGGGGGTATTTGCCAAAAAATACAATGGCTATTAACCAATCAGAATGCAGCTTACTTGCATGTCACATCGATCGAGTGAAAATAGATTTTTTTTAGACACAACATACTATAGACGTTAACGTGTTATGTACTCTTGGTCATAAATATGGAATATTTTTTGTTGAGAATGCCTTAGTTATTAAAGGGCTGTTTGTTTCCAAAAAACAAATTATCCTTCAAAAATCACTTTTATCATCACATAAATCATTCTTCTAAACGATAGGCATCGAAAGTTAATTTTCGGGAAATTTTTATACACACAAAAGTTGATTTAAGAAAATGTCCCATTTTCACCAAAAAGTGGGTTTCAGAAAGGGTTGAAGGAGTGGTCTGAAAGACGCGTAGAATCAGACTTTCGCACTTCACAGGTAGAAAACAATATTTAAAGCTAGATATTATACTTTCATTCACACACCGTACTTCCAAACTTCAAATTTTGGCTCAGAAAATGCGAATATTCCATATTTATGCCCAGTCGTATATTTTGGGCTTCTTATACATTCGCAGCAGAGAAAGAGAAATTGAACGTGAAAAGGAATATAATACATTCGATTAATCACGCAATTAAATATTCTGAATATCGTAATAGAGTAACAGAGATTAACTTGAAGAGACAAAATAATTGAGGGGTCACAACTAATTAAAAACGTCCTTCTTTGATTTCAGAATCTTCAATACTGTAGGTTTCTTTTTTACCCGAACAAGCTAAGTAATTGAAAAAGAACTATATATGGTTGATGGTCGTTTCTCAAAACGATATTATAATAAACACCTTTGATCCTCGCCGTCTACTACCCTTAAATTTATTTCCGAAGTAAAGGCATTATATTTGGGTACATATTATATTCTCTGTCACGATTTTGTCATGTTTACTACAGATACTCTAGCATACTGCATGGTGAATAAAAGGATATGGAGTAAATGCACATGAGACAAAGTCTCTACAAATACATGGTAAAAAAATAAGCAGAGAAACAACGCTTTTATTGTTGTTCTTCATCTTGAAGTCACCATGAGGCATGTTCTCATATCCTTTCGTAAAATATGCGGCGTCACAAATTATGGGGAAGCATGCTGCCTACTGGGAGTTGTTTTGCGAAACATTTCCGTTTTCTCTGTAATGATACGGATTGTCCAGCTGCTTACCATTTTAGACTGCCTATAACACATAAAAGTCAGTTTTCTTTACAAAGTATATGCAGGTGAGGGAAATGAACGAGGAGTGGGGGGGGGGTATGTTTTAAGTAGGTGCTTTCAAATCTTGGGGTCTTTGTTAAACAGTCATTTTTACAATAAACCGTTGGTTAAAAGCAATATTCAAGTAAAAGTATTTTTACGTAGA
>MJUU01070950.1:34248-66912 GCA_002080025.1 Modiolus philippinarum
ATATTAATTCAGATGTATAAAACACTGACACTAGTGACACATTTGAGCATTTCTTGTTTCAAGATGACAAAAAAAACAGTGTTTATCAAGAAAGATGTTACAGATGTTCTTGCTGCGGCACTTTATAATCCAGAAATGCAAATGATTTAATTTGACACTCCCGGCAGAAATGAAACTACTTCGAAATTTAAATCATTCTTAACAAATAAAGCCTTCTAGCATAGTACTGATGATCTCTCACAATAGCAACACACTTATATAACCCCGAAATAGATTCTCGGCAATTGATTATTTGCACCTTGTGGCATAGAAGAAAAAAAATGTTCCAATCGACTTTAAAAAAATAAAAGATAAAAAAAGTTTTTTGTACAGAAAACGTTTGATTTTTTTTTATCAATGAATACGTTCAAGGACAAATTTATGGTATTCTACAGACATTTTTGGAATGTTTAATGATCTGGTGTTTTAAAACTGTCACAATTTTAACATAAACTGAAATTTGTTTTTTTTTTAATATTTACCATATACACGCCGGGTATTCCGATACACAGAACCGAAGCGGGCACAAAAAACACGGAGCACATATTTGTTTACATGCGGTAGGGTGGGTACAAATTTTTATTAATAAGTCAACAAAGCTTATGAAATTGCTGTAAATGAATTGTCATATTAATTTTGCATATAATAAGTTATCCGCACGTAAAAAAAAATCCCAAAACCCTTTAATACACTGTGGGGAACGATAAAATCATCCAAGTTTGCTAGTTTTCACGGCTATGTCTCCGATAAAAGTGATGGGACGTTCATGTTTTAGACCATATCCATAAAATTATTGATTCTGTCTTTTCATTAGTATCTATTGGACATTTTCTGAAAGTATCAGATCCCGGAATTCATTCATTATATCTTTATTCGGCGATTTACCAAACCAGGGTGTGTAATTATGGGCACAAAAAACCGCGGAGATTTAATTATTAATGGCACACAGAACACGGATACCAGACACAAGGAACAAAATGTATTGGAAAGGAGAAAGCAAAGAAAAATGTCAGAATCACTACATGAGATTAATTAAAGACATCTTGAAATGCCATATTTACTCAGAATAAGTCCCTTTAGGGATTGGGTATACAAAGAAAGCTTTCAAAATACTAGGATTGAAGATTAGAAATATTATGATATGTATTCACCAATCCAGTAGCCAGTACATCGGTGCTGGCCCGAAAACCAATTCCATTTGAAAACTTGCAAGATCTAAATTTAGAACAATTTTGTTATAACCTAAGGACTGTATACCTCTTGTATAGCTCTGTCTTTAGCTGATTTTGGCTGTCCTATTTAGATCCTATCGGTAGTTTGTTCTCTATAAGCTTTTACGCATATTTCGGTTTATGGATTTCCAAATGTTTTGATTCGATTTGCATATGCAGAAATTAAATTCACAGGAACTTCGGTATTTTGTTAGTTATTATACTGTTATTGCAATAAATATATTCATGTACCCCTTAATGACATTCCACCGTTGGAAAATAATACTGTTTAAATCAAGAATAGAAATCGACAAATACCGGTAAGCTAAATTGGTGGAATCATGTCATGCTTCCCTTTTCTTGACGTCGACGTTCCTCAAGCTCCATCATACGGGGTGTACATTTCTCAACTAGTACGATTCACATGTGTTTGTTCTACTTCTGACGATTTTAATGAACGTAACCTTACTATCACAGCAAAACTATTACAACAGGGTTACAGATTTCATAAGAAGTTTTATAACAGATATGAATATTTAATATATCTAAATATTGCGTTACTCGCAAACAGCTTAATACTAAGGGCATTTCTAATCCCCGTTTTTACGGTAATGTTGTTAAAGAATGCCACAAACTAATTCAGAAAAGCTGGGACGTAACTTACATTCTTTACGAAATAGGGATATTGACAAGATACTCTGCTTGCATCCGTTAAATTAGCTTTGAGATCTAGTGACCTGAAAATTTTACATACATACTGGCCTCTCACTGATTCTGCCGATGTCTACTGAAAGATATGATGATTCTTGACTAAATCCTGCGGGAAGTCTTGAGTTTGATTTTTCTTCCGTAGTGCGACATTGTTCTACCAGCAGACTAGGCTCCTTTAGCTAGCCGGCAGATTAGCGGCAAGCACCCCTTGACCCATCTTTCAAAAATACGTATTGTCATATTCTCTCCTTTCAAGATTGTGGTCATGGAGTTAGTAGTCTACCTGTATTGGGTTTTATTCGTATGTTTACTATACTATAGGGAAACGGGACAGATAAAGGGGAGGTTTGGGTACCCATAAACCGGTTTAACCCTGCCTTTCGCTGGCTTTTGCTAGTGCTTGTACCAAGTCCGGCTGACCCGAGTTCTTATCGTTGTTTACGTTTGTCTTTTGTCTTATTTGTGTTTTTCCTGTGTAGTTCCTTAGCAGATTGTGGCATGTAATTATAATTTTCAGCCATTGTATGTGTTTCCCGTTGTCCCTTTTATTTCAGAAAAAGTACTTTACATACTACTTATGAAAGATGGTATTGCGCTTCAGTTAACACGATGTAAATATCAGCTGCCGAGACTTATTATTTAATAGTCCCATTATAGCCCAAGTGAAAAGATAAGACTATATGGTTATAGTTTTAAACTCACAAATTCCTAACCCTTTTATCTCAACCGTGACGAAAAGTCTTAGAAGTGAGGCTTGTGGATACCGTTTCGGCAATGGCAACTGTGTTAACAATTCAAACTTTAGAGAATTGTAATGCTTATGTAAGTTGTAGGTCAATAGTTCTAGTATTTGATGCGCGTTAGTATCGGTACAATTTAACGCAAATACATTCTCAAATGACCATACCCCCCGAGTCATGCATGAGTGACCACGTTAAGTTTTTCGCAAGCAGTTAGGACAAACTGTACCAATGATCCTAACCACATGATATCTGACTATCAGTTGCGTCTTGAGATTACACACCAATCCCATGCCAACGACTCCTTAGCTATGTCCACACCAAGATGGTGTCCCTGAACCCTCAGTCATGCATGAACTATCACGTTAGTACATCCTGTACAGTATCAGTAGTCCTAGCCACTTAATAGTTCACGTGCACTTGCATGTAGGTTATAAAGTTTGATATGTTTATACATTGTACATGTCTAAACACGCTGTAATTAATGCATTTGACCGGTATCTTACTAAAGCGACCCCGCATCCCTTGATAAACGGATTTACTTTACTTTGGGGTCCCTATCCCAGACCTGATCTTTTGGCTATCTTATGCCATCTGTAACCCGTAATCTAAGGTAAAAATCATCAACAAATAAACCAATCGACAGGCAGATTACGAGTATGCAAGTTCAAAAATGTCTTGTAGACACAAAAAGTTAAAAGGGATATCATGTAATTACGAAGACAGGTTGACATGTCGACAGTCAGACAGGTCGACAGACAGACATGATGAAGTAATTGATGATGTTGTTATACCAAATCTATTTAGAAGTATTTCAATTGAAATTTTATATGTAAGAATGCTTGATATCATAGTCAACGGAAATTATGTCCTTAGCTAGCTGTCAGTAACTGCGAGCATTTGTCCGGACAGTTCCTGTGTGTATTGTCTTCATGTTTTATGTACTTCATTGTAAGGGTACTCGTCTTGATAATTTGGACTTTTTTCTAGTTTGATTTTTACTGTGAGTTTGTTTGTGTATTTATTTTTAGCCATTCACCACACATAGGGGAGGGTTTGGATCCAAGAAAACGAGTTTAACCCCACCGCAATTTTTGTGCCTGTCCCAAGTCAGGAATATGTTGGTCATTGGCTTGTCCTTGTCTCCTTATAAAATTTTAGTTTCTTGATATTTGGGTTACTGGATGTGATTTGTTTCCATTGATTTATTCACTTTTTTACCTTTCGGGGCCATTTAGGGCTTGCTATATGGTGTGAGGTTCCTCACTGTGTTAAAGACTATATGGTGACCCCTAGATGTTTTGTTTTGGGTCGTTTTAACCTGGATATGGGATGTTGTCTCTTTGACATTTACCCCATTTCCTTTCTTTTTCATAAGAGATTACATACAAAGTGAAATAAAAGATATCCTGCAGACTTCCAACAGGATTACACAGACTCATAGATTGACAAGGCAGACAGAACGACAGAAATACATGACAAAGCAAGACAGCTAAAATCCAATACGGTTCTGGCAGGACCAAAAAAGGCGTTTTGGCAGCATGATTGGTGAAAAAAATTACCTTAAAATAGGCGAGATACGTGCTTTTATGTATATCTGGTATATGTTAAAGCAAAGGGCCAACCTAAGCGTGATACGTGATTGATTGATTGATTAGTAAGCGATTAACGTCCAATGAGCAATATTTCAGCTATATTAGGAAGAAAACAAGTTAATTGATAAACACATTTTCTATTCAAAGAAATGAAGGTGGAAGGGACAATCGGGGAAAAGGGGAAAAGAGGAGAAATGGCTGGGGGCAGGGAATTTAGACTTCTATTACGAATCTCAGCGAGTCTGCTCTATTTAGAAAAAATATACATGGGATCTTGGAGCGTGGTGTTTCTCCTAACAGTTTTGCTTCAACGGTTCATGATCAGGCTTTCCGTATTATGACTTAACTTCCTCGAATGGACAGCTCATTCCAAATACACCACCTTAGGACGCACCTTTCAGGTGCCGGGGACGGTCGGCAGTGGGGAATATAGTTTAACATTTGACCCTATTGGAACACTTTCAGAGATCTTGTCTGAGACTACTGGGCCTACTGGAATAAACCTTGGCTACGATAGTCATTGGTTGATCCCTGTAAAAAGGTGATTTCCAGCAAGACGGTTGCAAGTTGGAAACATACACATTCCTTCACGAGTTTTTGCTGAATACTTTGGTACACCCGTCCCTTCTTTTTGGACATACTGTCTGTACTTCATTGCAATTTTGATATGTGATTGTTTGCAATGTTTCACTATCCATGAAAGTGTCTCTTGCATGATATAACATTATTTTTACATTTAGGTTGAAATCCATGGCTTAAAATAAAAGCAAAAATTTCAGGGACAAAATTTGAAATGCATTAGTGTAGAGTAAACCAGTTCGGATTAAGTTATTATGTTGCTAGAATATTTTGCATTATCAGTTATAGAAGATAAGGGCTGACAAACAATATTGTAATTCTGATATTTTACGAAAGGATATGGAGTAAATGAACATGAGACCATAACACATATGTTAACTCCAACTGCAATAATTTTAATAAGCCGTATGGCCATCTCGGAAATCAATTCCCCATCAGCAGCACTAGAACCCAAATAAAGGAAATCTATAATTTCAAAAAATGTTTAAAATGCATAAAACCAAACGAAACCCATATAATCAGTAATATCAAATATGGCTTAGGACAAAACTACGATGGAGGGAGTTAATCCTTCGGTTTCAGAATCCACATAAATTTAGATAATAGTAATTGAACGAAGTGTACACATGAGATATTATCTCATGTACAAGTACACCATATCTAAGAAAAATAAAGAGCATACATCTCTACCACGGGGAATTGTTATACCAACTCCAGAGTTTAATCTTATAAATACTGATGCGATAACCATCATTTCAACGTTTTTTATCTTCAGTTGATTAACTAGTTGCACATATTTGCATTCAAATCATAGGCACGGCGGAGAGCAAGTCGAAACAGCATAAAACTGTCATCATCTTTAATATTTTCACTTGAACGAACTCCGCGTTCTTTGTATCATTTGAATGTGTCTACTCCGTGTTCAATTGTACTCCGCGGGTTTTTGTGCCCATAATTACACACCCTGGTTGGGCAAATCGCCGAATAAAGATATAACGAGTGAATTCCGGGATCTGATACTTTCAGAAAATGTCCAGTAGATACTAATGAAAAGACGGAATCAATAATGTTTTGGATATGGTCTAAAACATGAACGTCCCATCACTTTTATTGGAGACAAAGCCGTGAAAAATAGCAAACTTGGATGATTTAATCGTTCCCCACAGTGTATTAAAGGGTTTTGGGATTTTTTACCTGCGGATAACTTATTATATGCAAAATTAATATGACAATTTATTTACAGCAATTTCATAAGCTTTGTTGACTTATTAATAAAAATTTGTACCCACCCTACCGCATGTAAACAAATATGTGCTCCGTGTTTTTTGTGCCCGCTCCGGTTCTGTGTATCGGAATACCCGGCGTGATATATATCTATTGTAAATTATGACGTTAAATATTTTGATTCTTAATTGAAATTGTTTTAAAAAAGAAACTTTTGTTCCTAAAATTATTTATAAATTACTGTAAGAAATTACATGTTAAACTTAACAAAGCAAATTTTATGAAAATAGGTCAAGAAATGAATTTTAATGATTTTTTTAAACGGAGGCCGTTTTAATAAGTATGCACAGAAAAATGTCACTTGTTGCGATACTTTTCGAGTGTCGCTGTAGCTGGATTTTTCCCCTTTTCTTGACAATTGTCACGTAAGGCGCTTTTTGTTTAGGAACTATTGCCTTAATTAAATCATAGTAAAATATTTATCACACGTTAAAACGTACAATACGTAATATTAAGGCTGCATTTCAGAATCTTAAGATGCAGCCATATACTGAGATCAAAGGCGCAGACAGAAATATAGGTTTGACTTCTCAGGTTCTAGCATAATTGAAAATAATCCTGATGTAAAAAGTATGGGTTTCACTGTGCATATGTCCGTATGTCCCGAGTTATAAAACGATCATGAAATATTTCCGAATTTACCTTTCAATTGGATTGAATGACTCGTGATATATGAAAATTTTTGAAACTTCATTAATAAAGGATATTGTGTATCTGACAGTAATTTATTTTTATTTATCCCCGCTTTTGTTATAGCCCTGTCACACTATAACGCACAGCGCCAACGTGTAAGAATATTTTCATACACGCTGCTGTGCGTTGTATACGTTAGAGGCACGTTCTTAACACGTCGACACGTGTTGGTGTGCGTTGTTGAACGTTATGTGCCTCGGAAAATTTTGAACATCCTCAATTTTGAAATAAGTTATGTGCACGTTAAACAAACGCTAGAAGTACATTATGCACGCAATGTGTGTGATATGTAGTAGTATCTGGAAAGTTGTTTTAAATGTCGTGTTAAGAACGCAAACTGAATGTCCTTGTAAGTATAGTGTAACGTATAAGCCGATGTTTTATTATAAAAATAATTGTTAAATAGCAAGAAAAAATCCAAAGGAATGTAAATAGCTGCTCTATTTCAGCATTAGACTGAAATATTTTTTTGAAAATAAATTTTGTGATTTTTGGAGGACCTATCCCTCCTGCAAATCCGTTGTATTTTTGGGTGACTTTATGAATCTAATACCAGGGAGAGGGTCAGACAGAAAAATCTCAGAGACCCAAGGGTAAGAATTCAAGTACTCAGGCGAAGCTTGCTTAGTCCGAGTCCCGAGAAATCTTACCCGAGAGTGTCTGAGATTTTTTGGTCTTGCACTCTCACTGGTGTTTGATTTTCTCCCTCTCAGCATTCAAAACACACAACAAATCACCCGTCGAAATGTCATTGTTGACATCAATGAATTACTTCCCTTTCAAGTTCCGGATATCATAATGCACGATGCACGTGTCCGAGTTTGGGGTTATTTCGATGCCAAATATTTAATCATTTATGATGTGTTTTAGTACAAATTTTGTCATTCGAAGGCAGTCGATATTCAATTTAATTGTATTGAATTCTAAACTTTTCAATTCATGCAGATTTAGCAGAGTATATTGTTATGATAAAATATTGGCGGGAATAAATGCGTGTAGCTTGTCTTACATCCTCTGTGTAAGACAGAAAAATCTGGCACCGCGAAAACAATGGATTCCCTTGTCCGACGTGGGAGAAATATTTATCCATTTCTACCTTCGCAAATGACATTCGGATGAAGAATTTCCAAATGATCTGACGAATAATCGTCAAAACGCTATACAGACGTTCTATGAATGCTAGAAGACCGTTATGGGTGCGTTCGGTATTCGTTAAGTACGCTAGTAAAACTCCATTGAAGCGCCGTCGTCATACGTTGTTACAGGTTTTGAAAGCGTTGCAGACATGTTACGGATACATTTTCCGTGCGTTGTAAGTCGTAAGCTTGACGTTATGTATGCGTCCAACAAGAGCATTTCTTAAATTTCTTCGGCGTGTTCAAACGTTCTACAAAAAATCGCGAACGTCGGCACACGTTGGCTAGAACGTTACGGTGTGAAAGGGCCTGTACACTTTAAAACTATAAAAGACTTTACAGGCTTTACATCCATGCTTTTATTCAATTAGATAATATAATTACCCAGAACGAATACGTATTCTGAAAAAATAGGCGTATGAACTGGGCCGCACGCGTACGGTCCAAATAATGGTTTGAAACATACAATGTATACATTATTTTTAAGTACTTTGATCAAAATATTTATCCATTAAAACACCTTTTTTGACAGAAATGTTAAGATAACTAAATACCGAAGTTACTGTAAATTAAGTTTCTGCGTATGTGCATTTCGACAACTTATGTCTCTTCAGTGCAGATAAAATGTAAACGTTTGTAAGACCAAAAACTCTAAGATGTTAGAAAAAAAGAGAAAAAAATGTCATTCAATAACTATAAAGCACGTTTGATGATACAAAAATTACTCAAACTCCATGAATAGGATACATGTCGGCAATTCCCGTGCAACTTGGTTCTTGAATTTCAAACCTTCTAGTAAAAAAAACACATTACTAGCAAAAATACGAAATAAAGGATGATGATCAAGTTATCGGGATTTTCACAGCAAACGAATGATAAGATATCATCTCGCTGACCAGGGCTCCTTGGCTAGCGCTCATTCGCTAATGTTAGTCATATTCTAATTTGCATGATGATATTGTACGACATAGCCGTCACAATCTCGTAACATAAATATTCATGCCCTTCAATCGATGAACCCGGCACTTGAATCGGTTTTTCAGGGGTTCCGGCTACACAGCTGCCGGGCGCGTCCCAAGTTGGTGGATATGGGATGCCCTGTCTGTGCGGGGTAGTCTGGTCATAATACGGAAAGCCTGACCGCGAACCATTGTAGCCAAACTGTGTGGAGAGACGCCACATTCCATGCAGTATAAAGACCCGTAATAAAATGTCTAAAGAGAGCAGAGTCACTGGGACTCGTACAGAAGGCGAAATTTCCCACTCCTACCCATTCCTACCCTTTTCCAGTGGCAATCAAAACTCGTTGTCCCTCCCTTCTCCCTTGTTTCTTTCTTCTCTTACTTGAATACTACTCAACAAAAGAAACGACACAAAGATTTTATCAAACATATTATTTTACTTTCTAGCAGAAAGCCATAACTCGTAAGCAAAATTATATTTTCTGCACATTAGAATTAATATTATGCCCCAAAGATTCTCTTACAATTTCTGAACCATCGCCGGTCACGGCCAAGGTCATTATCCGGCATATCTGTTTTCAGACGTAAAAAGTGAGCATTTCAAAATTTTATTTTTACCAAACCATCACAATTTTGGACCGGCTGACTTCAAACATCTGTTTCTATGTCAACTATGAATACTTCATACCTATTTTCCGTTCAAACTACCGTTCGCAAAAGTATAAAAGGCACGTTACGCGATCTTGACGTTGCGACGTCTCGCGGGACCTGCTAACACTTGATTTATCATTTGATAAGCATGTGTGGTTAAGAGTGATCAATAGTCTTTAGTTTGTTCCTTTTTCCACATAACAATGAATTGCAAGGGTAAAAATCAAAATTGGCGGTCTAGTTGTGCTAAGTCGTTGTCCACGTTGATTTTGTATTGAACGGGGCATCGAATTGATACATTATTTTCCACTTTTTAAGCTGGCAAATTGTTAACCTGATGAAGTGTCCCAATTATTGACATCAAAGAATTTAAATCATCCATCATTTATCGGCGAACTCGATCACCGGGCGAAACACTACCATTCCGGAATTTGATCGTTTCTCTTTCGAAATTGATTTAAAAATGAAAAAAAATACAAGTGCGTTTTGGTGTTGAATACATTAATACACTAAAATTGCAAAATACAAAAATATGAACAAAATTACCGTGTATCGTTTTTTGTTGTTGAGTAGTATAGTAAGTGAGAGCCAGTCAAAAGAACGAACAATCCATGGACAAAGGCAACATCGGAAACACAAAGAAACAATATTTTGTATTGATTTAGTTGTTCTCGTCCTGATATAGCTGAAATATTGCTCACTGGAAATTAAACTCAATCGGTGAAACAAAAAGCTTAATAGAACAATTGTTCGTCGTCTCCTTCTTTTCGAGATGAAAGAAACAACAAAATTTGCCATTATTAATGCAGACTTAAAGTAGCAGGCATACAGAACTGAAAATAATGCGTTTTCTATGGAACTAAATTAATTTTGAAATCCGATTTCAATTATCCATGTGAGTGAACGGAAAGTGTTTTCAATTCCAATCTGTAAACAGGAGGCTCGAAAGAGCCTGTATCGCTCACCTGGACCATGGCCAATACATAAAGTCAAATAAACTTCTATGTTAAAGGGTCTCATTCTCATTTTCAAACTATGTTAACAAACCTTTATGTTATATGATCTTAAATTAACAATTTTTCCTATTTCCTACCATCTTGGATAAGGGATGGACCTGCAGGACATAATTTTAAAGAGAATTAAGTGTTGTGCCAAAGCTAATTTCCAACTGACCGGAGAAGATCTTTAGAGGTACTCCAATATTAAACTATGTTTCCCATTGGTAGCCAATTTCATAAGGTGTAGACTTGAAGGACATCTATTTTGAAGGGGACCATCTAAGATAGATTGTGATTTAGTTTTGTTCCAGTTGTTTCAGATAAAAAATTCTTTGTATGCTTTTTCAATAGGGTCCAGTAGTAAATTAAGTTCCCCGCATGTGGTCATGTTGGGTGACAGATAAGCACCAAAGGAACAATACTTAGCACTTCATAAGCATCAGTCATGCCATAATTTGGTGATTCTCAAGAAGAATTATTTGTATGTAAGATAAATACAGAACACCAACTGCTCGTTTAAGACTTTGTTAAGAGTTCCTATCGTTATCTGTTTGTCTTTTGTCATTTTATTGCTTTTCTTGTGCAGTTCCCTGGTTGATTGTGACATGTGATTGTAATGTTCGGCCATTGTAAGTGTTTCCTGTTATCTTCCCTTCATTAATTTGTTACATTGCAACAGTCTATGCAAAAATGAAGCCTAAAAGATGCTGCATTACAATTGCTTGGTAAGAAAGCACTACACGATTGTGCAATATACCTTATATACAAAAGTTATTATGATGTGAAATAAGGTGAACATTATTAAAATGTTTTTGTAAAAAGATTGAAATAGGACATTTTCTAAAAACGAATATAAATACGAATTTATTTAGTTAAAACAGATTTCACATCCGATTCTAGTGTGAACAAGGCTTCAATATCTACATATGGACCACAAAATTGGCAATGCGACATATATTTTCATGTAGAGGCACCATGGTTTCTGTAAAAATATTTATCACATCTACACAATGATATGGTCCAGAATTAACAATGAAAGGATATGGAGTAAATGCACATGAGACAATTTATAAAGTCAAGATAACAGTAAACACGTATTATTGTTCTTCATCTTGAGGTCACCATGAGGGCTTCAGCAATGAGCTCTGTTCATACCTCATAGCAAATTCAAGACTGTCGCTAGCACCGGTTTGAGTGGAATTTATTGCTAAATTTCGAGCAACGCTACATCCTTGTATCTCTTTAGTTCATGGATGCGGGGTTGTTGACAAACCTAAAATTAACTGGCAAAGTGCTCTTACAACTGCTGTCAACCGTTACCTGACAAAAAGACTCAAAGAAGACAGTAAAAACATAAGCAACCACAGGGCACTCATTGAGTCAATTGCAAGAAAACTTGGCATAATAAAACAATGAAATGTGGGAACTATCAACAGAATGGTCAAAATAAGATTTGGAGATTACAAAACAAAAATTATAAAATGCCAAAATTTGAAATATGATACTGTATCCATATGAGATATTGTCTCCAGATCAAGTACACCAAAACTGAAATGCATAGAGAGCACACATCTCTTTATGAGCTCCACATATACAATGACGGCGGGGCAAATTCCAGTCTTAAATTAACGATGAGAGGATATGGAGTAAATATATTAGAAGCATTATATCTGCAGTTGTTTTTTGAATACTATTGAAATCTGAATTATGAAGATGTTTTATATTATTACTAACCTATGTACTTGAATGCAATCAATTACTACATTAAAATGCGTCATTTTGGTCTAACTTCATTATCTGATACTTGTATCAAAATTTGTATGGGTATTTATCAATCTATATACATTTGTTCATTGTACAAATACATGTAGCATTACTAAACATAGTTGCAAAAACACATAGCAGATATTTTCGAATACATGATTCCAGGCTCCTTATTACCTGGTTCTTGTACCAATTTTTAAGCAGTATATTTGTGATTTTACTAGTTTGGTCAAATGTAAACGAAACTACATAAAAATATATTTATAATGATACGTACAACAGTTCATCATATTATGGTAGCAATTTATTTATTATATTTTTTTTTTTGCAGTTTAAAAATGTTATTCTCAGTGCCCACATCTCGTGATTTGATCATGCCTGAATGCCGTGTTGTAACTATCTTCAACAAGACTTTTTAACGGGCAACGTATAATAGCGATTGACATTTTTGGCATGTTTCTTGACAATGCCATATCCAAAGGGTAAAAATGTATGGATGTAGCATTGCTTCAACATGTAGCAATCAATTCCGTTCAAACCGGTGCTATTGAACTTACTGGGAATGAGCAGAGCTCATTGTAGAAGGCCTTATGTTGGAGACTTGAAGATGACGAACAATAATAAAAACATTATTCTATAGATTGGTTTACCATGCATTTGGGCCAAGACATGCAGGCTAACGGCGGCACATACCGTAGTTAGGGCTTTGAGTTCTTCAAAGTCTTTCTAAACCAAAAACGATCGACCCACTAAGGAATTCGACTGCGAAGTCTCACGACAGTCAACGGATACCAGGCAAAATCAATTGTCCTTAAAGTGAAAGTCCACAAAATTTTACTCTTTACCTAATTCGATTCACTTTATATCGAAAATGCTTCATGCAAAATTACAGTGGTGTATCTTTTTTATAAAGGGAGATATTTATAGTTAAAAGTTGACCGTAGTACAATTTTGGATCGAAAGTGACGAAATATTGATACAGATTATTATAATTTGTATCACTAACAATTACGGAGAAGGCACGATTCAGAGAAAGGATGCTGGGTAATCAGGGTTTGACCAAGAACCGGATAAATTTTCAAATTGAATTTACCAATAGATATTCAAATCAGAGATATGATCGTGAGCATGGCATACAAGTTAAATATCGTGAAAGATATGATAAATATATCCCATATTTAGAAAATTCTACATTATTTTTCTTTTTTTTTTTTTCGAAATTCAAGTTGAATAAGATTTGCCTCTCGTTATCGAAAATAAAAAAAAATACTAGCCTCCTGTTCAAAGCTAACTAAACTGATACATATTCTCTTTTTAGCTAGGATATATATCACGTAATTCGATGATTTCGTTAAAAAGTATCCATAATCCGTAACAAAAATACTTATTTTTCTGTTGATTAGCTCACCTGGCCTAAAAATCCATGTGAGCTTTTGCCATCACTTTGCGTCCGTCGTCCGTCAACAATTTCAAAAATCTTCTCCTCTGAAACTGCTGAGCCAATTGTAACCAAACTTGGCCTGAAGCAACACTAGGGTATGCAGTTTAAAAATTGTGTTTGATTAGTCCGAAGACCAAACAACATGGCTGCTGTTACTAAAAATAGAATTGCTGTTTTTTGCAAATAACTCAAAAACCATTACAGATATCAAAAATCTGACATGGGGGCAAAAGTGATCAGCATAGCAAGATCTACCTGCCCTGCAATTTTGAAGAAAATCCGAAACCAATCTTGGAGTTATTGCCCTTTTTCTGTAAAATTTGCAAAATTTTAACTTTATTAATTTTTTATCAGAAAAACTATAAGAGATACAAGTCAACTTTAAATTGCAAAAATGTTCAGCATGTCAAGATCTACCCACCCTGAAATTTTGAAGATAATCCAAAAATCCTTGTAGGAGTTATTGCCCTTTTTTCACGGAATTTTCAAAATTTTCATATTTTTCATCTTTTATTTCCTAAACTATAGAAGATAAAGGTTAAGTGTCAATTGATAAAATGTTTGCAATGCTGTGGCGACTTCAAAACTGATGTTGAAAATTATTGGTTGACCGCCATTTTCAAAATGGCTGCCGAAAAAGGCGGGAAAATTCAGCATTGTCCGATTTCAATGAAATTTGGTTTCCAAATAGATATTGATGTTGCGACTTCAAAACCGGTGTTGAAAATTTTTCGCTGACCACCATTTTCAAAATGGCCGCCAAAAAGGCGGGAAAATTCAACATTGTCCGATTTCAATGAAATTTGGTTTCCAAATAAATAGTAATGTTGCGACTTCAAAACCGGTGTTGAAAATTTTTCGTTGACCACCATTTTCAAAATGGCCGCCAAAAGGCAGCAAAATTCAACATTGTCCGATTTCAATGAAATTTGGTTTCCAAAAAGGTATTGATGTAGCAACTTCAAAACTGATGTTAAAAATTGTTCGTTGACCGCCATTTTCAAAATGTCGCCAAAAAAGGCGGGAAAATTCAACATTGTCTGATTTCAATGAAATTTGGTTTCCAAGTGGATATTGATGTTGCTACTGCAATACCGGTGTTGAAAATTGTTTGTTGACTGCCATTTTCATAATGGCCGCCAAAAAGGCGGGAAAATTCAACATTGTCCGATTTCAATGAAATTTGGTTTCCAAAAAGGTATTGATGTAACAACTTCAAAACTGATGTTAAAAATGTTCATTGACCGCCATTTTCAAAATGGCTGCCAAATCAAAATTGTCTGATCACAATGAAATTTGGTTTTCAAGTGGATATTGATGTCACTACTGCAAAACCGGTGTTGAAAATTGTTTGTTGACTGCCATTTTCAAAATGGCCGCAAAAAAAGGTGGGAAAATTCAACATTGTCCGATTTCAATGAAATTTGGTTTCCAAATAGATATTGATGTCGTAAAGATATAATTGTTGTTAACTGCCATTTACCAAATGATGTCTCGACTTCAAAACTGGTGTCGAAAGTGGTCCTTAGCAAGACAATTTGTCAAAAAAGCCCAACAAAGAAGTACATAAAAAACATGATCATACTTAAAATAGAGTCCAAGTTAATGGTGGCGTTTGCTCTACCAAAGTTTGAGAGACTGAAGTTCAACTGTATAATTTACAATGTTAGCTTGATTGTGGCAACTGAAAGCCAGATGAGCGATATAGGCTCCATGGAGCCTCTGTTTTTTTTATAATAATCCATATGATGGTGCAGTATACAGTGCACATCAACGTGCTGCAGTAGAAAGCAAAAAAAATTACTATGGTCTTCTTATTAATGCATTACAAACAGTGTACATGATGAAACTGTAGCCTTGGATACAGGTGATAAATTGTTCAATTATGTAAGACTCAGGTACAGGTACAGGCAAATTTTGTTAATTGGTACAATCAACACAGCTGTCACTTGTTTTACAGGTAGGGTCATAAATTATTCTTTGGTCACTTTAAAATGTTCATTAAGGTAATATAAATCGTCAATATTAGTAACTTCCCTTGAGTTCAGTAATTTTTAAAATGAGAAAAAAATTGTCAGACTATAGAGAGGATATTTCATTTGATTTGATAACAACACGTGTTATTGAGAAAAATATGAAAAAAATCTTTATTCAAAATTAGTTTTTTGTTTTGTCTTATGTCTTCTACATCTATCAAAATGATGCTTTTCACGTACGTTATCAATATCGGCACAACATGCATAAGAGTAGAGAAGCAAAAATAAGACAATAAATTTGTCGGGCTGGCCGTAATTCACATTCTGCACTGCCTATTTACTTTCCGAAAGAAAAAAAAAGAAAAAAATACGTTAGTATATTATAAGTTCAAAAAGACGAATGGGCAAGAAGTGAGATCGGTTGATGCTTTAATTGTGTAAATTCAGCATATATTTAAATGTACTACATCCTCTAGAGTGACGTCGAACTGTATATCAGTCACTAGTTGGGCCTTGTAACACTTTTCTTGTTTGAACGGCTATTCATTTCAATGTCAGAAAATTCACACTGAGAGAATGAACAGTCTGTAACTTGCCAGTGCCTTATCAAAAGCATATGACATGCTCCGTGTTAAAAACTGATAGGATATAAGGAGACAGGCAAAATATTTTACTGTTTCAGCTTCTTTATTAAACTAGCAAAATGGGACATTTTTATGTTAACAAAATGTAACTTCTTAACAGCGTATTCAGTGAAACTTCTATTTCTTCAAAGCTTTTAAGGGCGAATTATTTATATATATGCATTTCATCAACGCAACATCCAACTTTTGCAAGTCTAAGGCTTTACAGATTCTTTTGTCTAATATAAGATGCATTTCTTTAAAACAGATGTGTATTCAACGTAAACTGCAACATCTTAATTTATCTTTCAAAGAATTGAATCACTAATTTTAGGATTTACCCTTTTTATTTCGATAATGAAATAATTGATTTTGTTTTTTCTTTTTTTTTTATGATGTATATTTTGTTTTTTTGTTTTTTTTTGTTTTTTTTGTTTTTTTTTTTGTTTTTTTTTTTTGTTTTTTTTTCTTCTCGTTTTTGNTTTCTTTCATTTATATTTACGTTTTGGTTTTAATAAACATCACAATGTCAGAGTTTACCTGCCTTGGAGGATGTTCAGGTATCTAGTCACCTGCATTGTGTAATAGCCGATGTTTTTCTCATACCCAAATAAAGTATCATTCGAGGTATGCAGAGGGGATCTTTGTAGTGTAAACTTGTCAACATTTATTTACAAAACATTCAGAATCGAGATGGCATCTCCACCTGTCTGCATATCAAGAAAAAATACAAAAAAAAATATGTGCACCAGAGATTGGACACAACAGTACACCTGACGGTGATCTAATTACGATGATCATGTTCATTTTTTTATAATTTAGTTTTCATTGAAGTATAATAGATAGGTGCAGCAGAAAAAAAATGGATATTTTCGTGTTTGTTGGAAGTTGATACATGGAATTTCTACACGGGCGTCTACACGAATAAACACCCCTGCACCTCGAAATCATGAATAAATGTAACAAGTTGATGACCCGACAGGTAAAGAAAGTGTAATCAGGCCAATTCACAGAATGCTACATAAATATAGGTAAACGCAATTCTAAATATCAAACATTGTATCGCCTTCGTTTTGACAATTATTGTCACAGTAGACAGGCGCGTAAAATGTTTTTAAAAATATTGTACTGCCTAGCCCGTTATTATTGCTTGATATAGAAATTGAAAACAACATAGATTGAAAAGAATGTCAAGAATCTTTTACGCAAAATAAGCAAAAATATATGTAAGTCATGAGTCGAACGGCGATTTTTTTGAAAATGCAATAATGAACTTTTGTCATATCGTTAGTGATCGTTGTTGACATACGCCTTATAGCGGTACTCGTTGGTTATAACTTGATGTCAGTACACAGAGCGCCCTCTGCACAATGTCACGTGACACTCTATGACTAGACATTTTGTGAATAAAATGCGTTTTTTGCAACAATGAATTAAAAATACAAAAAAAAAAGAAATATGTCATGTGTGTCAGACTTATATAAGGAATTAATATTCACTTTTACATAATTTTGCGGACTTTCACTTTAATCACTGTTAATTACATTGAATTGGAGTGGGCGTCCCTCCAGGTTTAAAATGCCGTGAGAGACCTATATAGGTATTCAAGGCGATAAACCATCATACTGTAACCCGAATAATTCAGTCGTTATATTCCACTCACTGCGATCGCTACATTAACGCCTGAATGCATTTACTATGAAAACGCGTAAATCGGATGTGGGTTACCGCTATGAACTATGGGAACAAAGTCGTCTGATTTTGTTCTAACTCGAATAATTCAAGCCCTCTCCGTATCCGATTCTCTCCTTCTACGATGGCTTAAAGACACGATGTTCATTGGACGCGTCAGCTCCTGACAGGAGAGGTCGACCAATGAAATGTCGCCAAAGTTATGAGACTGCGCAAAGCGATTTCTGGTCAATTTAAAAATAAATTGTGTAAAGAAAAGTCGTATCTTGTGTAATTATGTAATTAATCAAAGTCATCAGTAAACACAGCGGGAACATGTTTCATCCGGATGGAAAAATAATTACGAACATAATATATAAAATATTTGTACTCCAGGTTATCAAAATTTAGATTATGTGTATATAACTCTGTACGAAATATATATCGAATCAACAAATTGAAAGCGAGTTTATGTTCAATCCAGGAAATAAATTTTTCATAAAAGTCGTCAAAATTTAATAAAAAAATAAAATAATATATTGAAACGTGATGATTTTCAGTCTATTCTTTTTAAATAATTTATAAAAAAAGATATACGTTATACAGGAAAGAGAATTACATGGTTTAAATTTTCTTAAGAAGTCAGTTAATATTAAAATATTTGACAACGTTCAAATGTGACATAATCTTGTCAAACTATATTATGTATTCGGTTCCAGTTATGTGAAATACTCCATTGCAAGAAAGTATATTGACAGTATATACGTCCTTCTTCATACAATAGACTAAAGCATTAAATTCTTTCATGCTTTTATTGTTTGTTTTCAAACTTTCCCCAGTTATTTTCTGTACTTAATAAATGCACATTTTGATGAAAACTAATTAAAGATGTTAATTGTTAAATTATTATCTGTTTATTGAACTTCTAGAATTATCACAACCGGGTGTCAAACCAATAAACAAATAAAATGTGAGCACAATTGTGCATAAAAATATGAATAATAATCCTCTTAAAAATTTGTTATCGCCGATTGCTGATTGCAATCTTATATGGAACACCTGCTGTGTAAATGTTGTCTAATGGTCTTTTTCATATCAGTGTAAAAATGCAACCCGGGGTTATGATACAGAGTGAACAGACGATTTTTCTCCCACAATTCATAGCGATAAGACATCCGATTGACGCGTTTTGGTAGTACATGCATTCAGGCGTTAATGTAGCGATCGTAGTGAGTGGAATATAACGACTGGATTATTAAGGTTAATTTTTTTCGGTAATAAAAAAATGATGTAATAAATCAGGGAAAATATATACAATATTGTATATATTGTCCCTAAATAAATCAAAAATTGATATATGATATCAAAAAACTTTACAAACATATCTTTGATGAGATTAATTAGCAGAAATTAACAAAAGGAGAATATATTTACATAATCAGGTCTGGACGACCCTGGTTTTCCGAGGAAGGGTCGTCCATCTTTGTTTACTCGATTTTCCGAGTATGACGTCACAAGTTTCCTCGAAAAATCAAGGAAGTTTACCTGTCGCTGATTTTTTACACCTGTAGCTTAATTGGGTTGACGGTCACACCTGAAATTTTATAATTAAGCCTTTAAAGCATTAATACAAATATTTACCGAGCAAAATGAAATTCTACCGTGCAACTTCGGAGATATTGAAGCTGAAAGTTGACACATCTCATAACCCTTCTGGATCGACAAAAATGACCGGAAGTTAGAGAAGATGATATTTTATTACGTTTTTTAAACTCATTTGTTCACTATTTAAGTTTTGTTTTTAATAAAATGATTACAAACTAAATAAAAGAGATTTGTTCTATCAGATTCGTGTCTGGTTCTACAAAGTTTGCATCAGACTATAATAATAATTGAAGAAATACAATCATGATAAAATTACGCTAAACCTTTTTTTTACACAAAACTCCTTGTTGTTTTAAATGAAGGAAAAAATTGTGATTTAAAAATACACAAGAATTTCATCAATCATCCAAAAATTCTTTATGTTATTTAACAACCGAATTGTTTGAATAGTATCATAAGAAAATCGAAGTCACGGTAGTTCCAGGGTACAGCTTTACTTGTCCATACTTTTTAAAATTAAATTATTAATTTTCAAAACAAGGATACCATTATTTTAGAAATTAATGCAATCAGATTAAATATTGATTATATCAATTATAATATTGATTTACAAAGTGAAACAAATAATTATTAGTTTACTTCTGTAACTTCTTTTATGTAATTTCACAGAATTTAACAGGAATACACTTTAAATAAGGCAAAAGTAAAACAAAAAATAATTCAACAAACAAAATAAATTAAAATAATACAAAAAAAAAATCAAACCAAAAAAAAAAAATCAAATGACAATATTCAAAAACCAAAAAGACGAATAAATCCTAAATCAGACGTATTACTTTCATATCATAATTTATGAAGATACATAAATGTTATAAAATTGAATTAGAGTTTTTAAAAAAATGTTCTTTTTTGAAATAGTCCGCCAAAAATACTTAAAACGATAAGATTTGACCCTTTAGACAGGAGAGTTCTACTCAGGTATTGCATGATGGGATTGTTTCCTTGGGTTTTCAAGTATACTCGGAAAACCAGGGTCGACCAGACCTGATAATGTGACAGAGAGAGTTGGTAGTTTCTTTGAAGTTTACCGGTGGCTTGTGTTAAAAAAATCGCATTGTATACAATTAAACAATTAACATATCAGACCATATCAGTTTACACTTGTTGTATGGTAATTAAAATCAATAATTCATTTGTATCCTGCTGTTTAATTAACACCAGACGTAACTGTAATGTTGTGTTTTGCAATTTAATGAACATGATTAATATAACTTATATGCTGAAAATAAAGGATATTATTTTTTGAAACATTATATTTCCCAATATTTAGTGTATTTCTAAATTCCGTCTTACGATTTTTTTAAACTGAAAAATAACTTTCGTTAATGAATAGTCAGTTCGGTCAGTTTTCATAATTGAATTTTAAAACTGCAAAATTTACTGAAGTTCGCAATTTGTACACTAAACACTTAATACACTTTAAGTTTAAAAATTAAAATATCATACCTTACATGATTTTACGCGTCATAAATGTACTAGATATTTTCAGTTTTGACATTAAATACACATTCTTCGGTCTGACAATATTTTACTTTCTTCCGCGATATACAACATTTTCAATTATTTATTGAATTCCTAAAACCTTTCCTGTGTGTCATTTGTCAGATTGTACCTTTTTATTAAGAATTTACGCGAATAGTTCAAATTCTGTTCCTTCCAATCGTAAAATTTCAACATCGTTTGTATATTTTTTTTCTTCAAAATCTTCGTTTGCGCATGCTCAGAGATATGAAGTAATTTTATTGGTACACTGAATCAGTGTATAGCTGACGCGTCCAATGATCATAAAGTATTATTCGAGTTAATCATACTGCTACACTTTAACCCTTTATAACTAACTTGTTACAGAGAAATAACCGACCACTGTTATTTTGGTAAAAATTTGTATATAATAAAAGCTGTTTCTTTAAAATACAGAAAAGTCTTTATCGCAAACCTGTGATCCATATAAATAAAATGATATGAATAAATCATTAAGCAACATTTTACATCATAAAACACACACACTTGACTGTGAATATTCTAATAAAATTGTTCAGACTATATTTCAATTTTAAATCAGCTTATAACATATTTCAAGTTCACCTATTATCAATTTTAAACTGATTAAAATTGCGTTGCAAACTGATTGTGCATCCATTACACATGTTTGAACAATTTGAAAGAAAAATAAAATTAACAACATTCTGTAATTAGATGTTTGAGTTTTGGTTAAAATCTTTATCGCAAACCAGTCAATCAAATTGGTAGCGATGCCCTTTTAATCCCGGAGTCTATCTCCGTTTTCATATAATGGTCTTTTACGTCAGAGGTGACGAAAATCCGGCTTTGAATCGGTATCCTTTTTGTTAAACTAAAATAATATTTCACAATCCTATTTGGTAATTAATTATCTATATCTCTTAGAAAAATTGATGTGGAACATTACACCAAACACGAAAAATTAATGACTTGCATTTTCATTATCAGGATTTCATTTGTGTACGTTTCATGAGTCAGAACACAAACATCCCGAAGGGTCATTGTGAGCTATTGCCATCACCTGGCGTCCGTCGTCCGTTAACTTTTAACATTTCCATCTTCTCTTCTGAAACCACTGAAGCAAATTCAACCAAACTTTACAGGAATGATCTTCTAAAGGTCCTTAACAAAGATTGCTAATTTCATTCCGATCTGATGAAAAACATGGCCGCCAGCGCGGAATCTATGTTTAACATTGGACCCAATAGGAAAAATCACATCTTCATCTTTTACTCTGAAACAACTAAAGCAAAGTCAACCAAACTTTACAGGAATGATGTTCTAAAGGTCCTTAACAAAGATTGCTCATTTTGTTCTGATCCGATAAAAAACATAGCCGCCAGCGCAGAACTTAGGTTTAACATTAAATCCTATGGGAAAAATCACATTTTCATCTTCTCCTCTACAACCACTGAAGCAAATTCAAGCAAACTTTACAGGAATGATGTTTGGAATGTCCCTAACAAAGATTGTTCCTTTGGTTACAATCCAATAAAAAACAGTGACCCCAGCACGGAGCATAGTTTAACATTGAACCCTGTATGGGAAAATCACATTTTATCTTCTCCTCTGAAACCACTAAAACAAAGTCAACCAAACTTTATTTCATTTCGATCCGGTAAAAAACATGGCCTCCACTACAGATCACATTTTTAACATTGTAGCCCGGTATGAGAAAACCATCCTTTTCATCATCTTCTCTGAAAATATTCAAGCAAATTTAACTAAATGTATAGAAGGTCCTTTGCAAAAATTACTTATTTCAATAGGATCATACAAAAAACACGGGTTAGTGGACAACATAGCTAAATATTAGACCCCATTGGTAATAAACATATTTTAAGTCATCATTGCATAGAAGCATTTTGTCAGGTGAGCGATACAGGCTCAGTCTCTGAGCCTCTAGTTTTATTATTATTCCTGTCGGTGGTAAATTAACAGTAGCAGTTTGACAAAGATGGGTCCTTCCAAGAAAAAAAGGAAGAACTGACAAATCAGGAAATAAAGCTGTTTAGAATATAGACCTTAGCGTCAAAGTAAATTCAATAGATCAGCTTGTCTATCATTAAGCTACAATGCTGGGCAAGATAACTCACAGAATTGACTCCGAGTGTATAACTTAAGGAGCTTGTTTACCAAAAGAATAAAAGGGAAAATCTAGGCAAATGGATCTGTTGACTTGTCTGATTATTACAAAAAATATTAAGGATAAAGGTCCCCTTTTTGGTTCAATGTCAAAGATATGGGAATTTTATATTAAATTACAAGCCTCAATGACCTGTTGGTTCTTTGCTAAACTTCTCTTGCAGAAATCTTTTTCATTTATGCATACAACGCTACCATCTAGTTCAAATATCAACAAATAAAACAAACGGCAAATTATTCGAACACACCACACTTATGTCCAAGAAAACATCTAATTATCACAATGTTTACAAGATTTTTTCTACAAGTTCGTGAAAGTTATTAATACTAGCATGAGATAATAGTAGCTTTGCATGCTTAATTATATAAATTATGATTTGGTCAAAACCAGCAAGCCGTCGGCGTTAAGGCTTGAGATTTAATAGAAAATTACCATAGGTTTAACATTGAACTCAAAATTAGACCTTTATGATTTCTGGCCATTTACTTTTGTCCCAAATACTGTATTCGTACAATAAAAGTGAGAACAAACCGTCTGTCCAAATAGAATAATCCAAATACAGTGGCAACATTGGAAACAAACAGATACAGACACCACACAAATACAGCACAGGAAAGAAGACATTCGGTTTTGAAAGATCTGTCTGGTAGCTGATCGGTTAATGTCATTTTCTAACCCGTAGAGAAAAAAAAACAATTAAAATTATTTCATCAGCTAGTTGACCACTTTATGGTTACTTTTTTGTGTCCTGATTTTGACTCCGTTTTTATAGATATATTTTCAACAAAGGAACGTAATTTACTGACCCGACAGTCTGGTTAACGTGATATGGGCAGCGGTAAGATATCTATCAATTGACAAACAACGACAGTAGAATATCGAAGGAACAAGGGTTTACCGCAGTAAAAGCAAATTTCCAGAGAAAATGTTTTTTGAGCTTCATTTCCCTAGTGAAACCAAAAAGTGCGCGAGTAACGTACCTTGAAAAACGTTAAAATGACAGTCGTCCCATAAATATGAAATTATCTATTACAAAGACAAAGTTGTACCACAAACATCACTAAAGAAAAAAACCGAAATCCGTGTATATGATATACAAGACAAAAAAAAAAACGGATCCGGCGCTTTCTTCAATAAACATCACTACCATACAAAACTGTCTATATCAACATGTTTCCAAGTTGTGTGTAAAGGTGCCCATCCCCAAACAAAATATAACAAACAATTGCCGAACAAAGCAAAATTCCAATTTATCATTTACCTTTTAATGAACTACGAATCGTACTGGCTGTTGAAATCAGCAATATTGATATTTGTATGCAAATATTTTAGTCCATCTTCTATAACCTCTTATATTTCAGTGATATTTTATATTAATAAAATTCATAATATGAAAGAATATTCAATTTCCGTTATTGCCAGGAAAAAGTAAAAAAGTTGTAAGCTAATTACAAATCTGAATATTCCCGATTACCTATTACTGAAAATATGTTAAATGAAATGATTCAGAACTTGGACAAAGTGTTATAATATGTTAACTTTAAATGTCTCCTTGACATTTACCCCATTTCCTTTCTTTTTCATATTTAAGTAACAAACAACGGCAGTAGAATACCGAAGGAACAAAGGAGTGAAAATCACAAAAATCTAAGTCCAAAGACAGGACAAAAACGAGAACAACGACACCAGAAACAAAAACAACGACGCAAGACAGACACAAAGCACAGAAACAGAAATCACAACATTCAGAACAAAGGCACTCACAGTGTGAACTCCAGTGAAACTGAGAGTGACATCAGGTGCTCCGGAAGGGTAAGCATGTCCTGCTCTGTTAACGGCACCAGTCACACGGTGAGTGAGGCATATATATCTTTGAAATATCTGTTAGGTAGCTAAAATATACTCTTTAGAGCATTTTTTTCTAGCATTGGGCACGTTACTAGGCGATGGTGAGGACTTAAGTGAGGTTATCTAAAGATAATCACCTAGTTAGTCAGTCGCAAGATGCTTATTTTTCAGAATCTACAACGTTGGATTTCTTAGAACACTGACTATCTTCTAGTGCCAATCAAATCGGTGAAAATGATCAACCAGTCTAAATTAGATTGATTTGTTTACTTGAATTATGTACAGACGGAATACATTTGCATTTCAATATTCCATGCAGATCTATACAATACCTGCATCAGCTATTTTCATGTACACGTATAATTCGGGCCAGGATATTCCTGCTTAATTATAATTCACTTGATTGAAATATAATTTGGAATCGCACAATGGTGTACCGGTAAGTGAACACTTAAAACAATAATAACCGAATTAATTGCATCATATTGTATTGATATTATTGATATTGCTTGTTTTGGATACTGCTTGTCAGAAACTGAGCCAGACTTTGTGTTATTAACCTTGTTGATTTGCACAAATATAGAATAATACAATACTTCGGCGTCATTGTCCGGTGCTGAAATTAGCAGTAGAATCACAGTCGTGTAAATAATTGTGTTGACCATGTCGATAATCAATTGCCTGCCTGCAAATGTAACAAATTAAGAAAAGTACATTTACGGGTCACGGGGATTCTCTCAATGATTAAGGAAGAGAAATATGTGTAGTTTTCAAAATTTTTAAGAGAAAAAGTGTTAGCCTTCGATATTATACAATTAATGACTTTGTTATAAGTCGTTATCGTGATATATCAACCTGATAAAATATAATATTCACCGAGCCGTAGGTGAGGTGAATATACATTTTTGAGGGTTGATAAATCACGATGGCGACTTATTACATAAACGTGGACACTCTAAACCCCGGGGTGGGCACCTGGTCTGAAACTTGACGGGCATGTTCTTCCAGTGGTTCAAAACCCTGACCCCTTTCTAGACAAATTTTGATGGATTTCTATACCCCATTCTAGACACATGTGTAAAGGTATAGAACCCTTCTTACAGAAAAAGTAGGATTTTTCTTCATGTCAAGTCAAAATACATATTAAATAGTCAAATAAGTTGTTAGAATGCAATTATTATCAACTGATTCTTGCTGAAAGATGCTTTTTGATTTATTTATGTTACCAGATCTTCTCTTTAACCCCATCATAGACAAGAAAATCAGACCCCTTTCAAGAAAAGGTTTAAAAATTATACCCCTTTCTAGACAATTCAGCTAAAAATGCAACCCCGTTTGTCGGAACATACCCAGTACCACTTATATAGGCAGTGCCCCCCCCCCCCCCNTGGCGACTTATTACAAAGTCAGTAATTGATTTATTACATGAATAAACGTGGGCACTCTAAACTTCTTTAGTACCACAATATTTATTTGAAATATGTAAAATTCTCAAAATTAACAAATATTTTTATTTTCACAAAAAGATAAAAAATAAAAATTGAATTCAATTACTGGCGAAATTCAAAATTGACAAATATATTTTATTGAGCTATTAAAACGAAACAAACAATCAGAACAATACTATTTGTCGTTGTTTCATTCTACTTTCGTTTTCCATTTTTAGGGTAAAACCATGCAATATCACATTCCGCATGACTGCTAAAAATTCCGCTTGACCGCTGTTGGTCTATTTTTAGAATGTAACCTTAGAAGCGGAAATATCACGCCTTAACATGACCTGAAAGTGACTTAAAGACCAATCAGAAAACATGAAGAATCTAGTCATGTAATAAAATTATTTTTTGTACAAACTACATTTTGTAAGTTTTGATTTATTTACTCATTACGTAGTTCTTGAACGTCTTTTTTTTCAATTTTTTATTATCATTAATAGTGGGTTCAAAGCTATTTTTTTTATAAAAGTACATACAGTTACATGTATTTACTTGCCATGCGAACAACAGCAATTTTATGCTCCCGAGACACAACCATTTCCCGACATTTATAGTTGGTGTTAGATCGTTTAAAAGTAGAGTAATCCATAGTGTCTATGTTTAAGTCCCCAAAAACTTCCCTCCGAAATTATCGATCGCCTTAATTGATCGATTATCATTTTTAGCTCACCTGGCCTAAAAGGCCATTTTAGCTTTTGCCATCACTTTGCGTCCCTCGTCCCTCCGTCCGTCAACAATTTCAAAAATCTTCTCCTCTGAAACCGCTAAGTCAATTGTTACCAAACCTGAAGCATCACCAGGGTATGCAGTTTGAAAATTGCGTTAGATTAGTCCGAAGACCAAACAACATGGCCGCTGTTGCTAAAAATAGAACATAGGGGTAAATTGCTGTTTTTTGCAAATAAGTCAAAAAAATTACAGATATCAAAAATCTGACAGGGTAAAAATGATCAGCATGGCAAGATCTACCCGCCCTGCAATTTTGAAGAAAATCCGAAACCCATCTTGGAGTTATTGCCCTTTTTCCGTAAAATTTTCAAAATTTTGGGTTTTTTTATTTTTTATTTAAAAAAGTGTAACAGATAGAGGTCAAATGTTAGTTGGAAAAATGTTTAGCATATCAAGATCTACCCACCCTGAAATTTTGAACAAAACCCAGAAACCCTTGTAGGAGTTATTGCCGCTTTTCACATAATTTTCGAAATTTTCGTTTTTTTCGTCTTTAATTTCCAAAACTATAGAAGATGAAGGTTAAGTGTAGATTGATAAAATGTGTGCCAAGCTGTGGCGACTTCAAAACTGTCGTTGAAAATTGTTCATTGACCGTCATTTTCAAAATGGCCGCCCAAAAAAGGCGGGAAAATTCAACATTGTCCGATTTCAATAAAATTTGGTTTTTAAATAGATATTGATGTTGCGACTTTATAACCGGTGTTGAAAATTGTTTGTTGACTGCCATTTTTAAAATGGCCGCAAAAAAAAGGCAGGAAAATTCAACATTGTCCGATTTCAATGAAATTTGGTTTCCAAATAGGTATTGATGTTGCAACTTCAAAACTGTTGTTAAAATTGTTCGTTTACCGCCATTTTCAAAATGGCCGCCAAAAATGGCGGGAAAATTCAATATTGTCTGATTTCAATAAAATTTGGTTTCCAAATAGATATTGATGTTGCGACTTCAAAACCGATGTTGAAAATTGTTCATTGACTGCCATTTACAAAATGATAACTGGTGTCGAAAGTGGTCCTTAGCAAGAACATTTTTTGTCAAAAAGACCAACAAATAAATATAGTAAAACATGATTAGACTTTAAAAACAGTTCAAGATTTTGGTGGTGTTCGAGCTGACTAAGTTAGAGAGATTAAAGTTCTTAATTAAGGCAAATGATAGCCAGGTGAGCGATACAGGCTCCTGGGAGCCGCTGGTTTTAGAGCTAGTTCTGTTTGTAATAACGGTCGTTCCGTTTACTTTTAACAGACATGGATATTTATATTTGTAGTTGGGTTTAACGATAACTCCCTACCCCTTATTAATTATCCCTTCCATTTTGAATAATGACTTCAGCCCAGTCTTCCAGCGTCTTGAACGTAGAGCACCAAAAAGGCAGTGAAGCGATGTGAAAGTGATGGGACGTTGGAAGATATTAAGTCATCTATTAACCCTATAATCCCTAACGTACGCCTTCGTGACCCTTACTTACCCAGCTAATTATACCTAAAACCTAACCCTAACCCAGGTCTTTGTGTTTAATTAACTCATTATTTCTATTCTTGTATTGTTCCTTTACTCCGGTAGCTCTTTAAATGTATTTTCTAAGCTTGGACGTGCTTTTCTATTATTTATTTATTGCCTCCCTTGTTTGTACTATACCATTAATCCCAAACCATTTTGTTGTTTTCAATTGATTTGTTTCCCTGTTTTGTTCTGTTTTTTTTGTTCTGGCTTTTTTCCCAACCGTAACTCTAACCTCCTTTTTTGTGTCTCTTTATATGTACTACTTCATTGTCGTTTTTTTTTTCGTTTCTTTGAGGGAGTTTCCTTGCTGATACTAATTATATAATCAACTAGTTACAAGTATACATATTTTATTTTCCCCGTCATGGAGCAGTTGGGGCCTGGGAGGTTCATAAAAAACTTAAAAAAAAATATATATATATAAATGAACACGTGTTTTTTTTTTCCTTTCTTTCCTCTTCCTCTCCCTTTAAACCCCAATCCTCCTCTCCTCTCAGATTCCCGAGATGAACACACAAGCAGCACGAACAGCGTAAACAGCACGCGAGCAGTGAAAACGAGCAGTACAAGCAGCGAAATGAGCACGTGGGCATACCCTTAAACAACGACTTTGTCACTTTTCTCACCGCACATCGGCTGCAGCAGCAGCAATATCCCACAACACCGAGCAGCAACAGCAGCAGCAATCAACACCACTTGCCGCTGCATTCCCGAGATGAGCACGCGAGCAGCACGAGCAGAGAAATGAGCACGCGAGCAGTAAAAACGAGCAGCGTGAGCAGCAAAATCAGCACGTGGGCATACCCTTAAAAAGCGATTTTTTCGCTTTTCCCACCGCATAACGACTGTAGCAGCAGCAGCAGCAGAAACAACCTTCCCGAGATGAGCATGCGAGCAGCATGCGCAGCGAAATAGCACGCGAGCATACCCTTAAACAGCGAATGTGTAGCTTTTCCCACCAAACAGCAGCAGCAATATTCCCGATATGAGCACGCCAGTATTGAAACGAGCACGCCAGCAGCGAAATGAGCACACGAGCAGTGAAACGTGCACGCGATCAGCGACATTCTAAATCTGACCGTATTTTAAAGTTTTGTTCTGTAAAATATCGTCATTCGTACTTCGAATCCAGAGAGAGAGTCCAACGTATCAGAAGAAAGCAATATGCTCGTTTCACTGCTTGTGTGCTCATTTCCCTGCTGGCGTGCTCATTTCACTGTTTGCGTGCTCATATCGGGAATATTGCTGCTGCTGCTGCTGCTTTGTTGCTGTGCGATGGTAAAAACTACACATTCGCTGTTTAAGGGTATGCCCACGTGCTAATTTCGCTGCTCGTGCTGCTCGCGTGCTCATCTTGGGAATGCTGTTGCTGTTGCTGCTGCTGCTGCTGCTACAGTCGTTGTGCGGTGGGAAAAGCGACCAATTCGCTGTTAAAGGGTATGCCCACGTGCTCACTTCGCTGCTCAAGCTGCTCGTTTACACTGCTTGTGTGTTCATTTCACTGCTCGTGCTGCTCGCGTGCACATCTCAGGAATTCAGCGGTAAGTGGTGGTGGTGATTGCTGCTGCTGCTGCTCGGTGCTGCTGCAGCTGCTGTGCGATTGGAAAAGTGACAAAGTCGTTGTTTAAGGGTATGCCCATGTGTTCATTTTGCTGCTCAGGCTGCTCGTTTTCACTGCTCGTGTGCTCATTTTGCTGCTCGTGTGCTCATCTCGGGAATGTGAGAGGAGAGGAGGATTTGGGTTTAAAGGAAGAAGTAAGAAAAGACAAAAAACACATGCTCATTTATTTTTTTTTTTTTATTATTTTTTTAAAAGTTTTTTAAGGAACCTTCTAGCCCCCATTCCCAAACCTTTGACGGGGAAAATAAAATACGTCTACTGGTAACTAGTTGATTATTTAATTAGTATCAGAAAGGAAACTCCCTCAAAGAAACGAAAGAAAAACGACAATGAAGAAGCACATATAAAGAGACACAAAAAAGGAGGTTAGAGTTACGGTTGGGAAAAAAGCCAGAACAAAACAAGACAGAACAGAACAGGGAAACATCAATAGAAAACAACAAAATGGTTTTGGATTAATGGTATAGTACAAACAAGGGAGGCAACAAATAAATAATAGAAAAGCACGTCCAAGCTCAGAAAATACTTGTAAAGGGCTGCCGGAGTAATGGAACAATACAAAAATATAAATAATGAATAATGGAACAATACAAAAATAGAAATAATGAGTTAATTAAACATAAAGACCTGGCTTTTGGTTAGGTTTAAGGTATAATTAGGTGGGTAAGTTAGGGTCACGAAGGGGTACGTTAGGGATTATACGGTTAATAGATGACTTAATATCTTCCAACGTCCCATCACTTTCACACCGCTTCACTGCCTTTACGGTGCTCTACGTTCAAGACGCTGGAAGGCTGGGCTGAAGACATTATACAAAACGGGAGGGATAATTAATAAGGGATGGGGATTTATCGTGAAAAGCCTACTACAAATACAAATATAAGGGCTCATTGTAAATATCCATGTCTGTATACAAGTAAACGGAATGACCGTTATTACAAACAGAACTAGCTCTAAAAAAATGATAATCGATCAATCAAGGCGATCGATAATTTCGGAGGGACGTTTTTGGGGACTTCAACATAGATACTATGGATCCAAAGTGACCCGATACACTATTTTCAAATCTTCCAATTTTATGAGAAATTTCTACCTTTTTACCCTTGTTTCATTCTGACAAAATTATTCCCTGTCGTGAAAGATATCCCATTTCTTCTGTAAATTTTCATTTCTTGTGTATGAAGCTGTCTAACACAGGTAAACGTCCAACCAAACGTTGAAATTTGTTCGACGTTATAAACAATGAAAAGAAATGGAGTAAATGCACATAAGACAAACAATGCGTTCACACGTAATTCGAAATGAATTCGCATTAGTCAATTCGAATTGACTTAATTCGCATTGGAAAACGATTCCTGTCGCATACCAAGACGGATCGTGGTCAAACTTCAGTTGACGTTAATGTGAATTGGATATTGTCAAAGCGAATTAGTCAATTCGTATTGGAATGCAAATTCAAAATCGAATCGTAGAAATGACGTTTGAACGCAGCAAAAGTATCTACAAATACGTGGTAAAACAAAGCTATGGAACGAGGCTTTTATTGTTGTTCTTCCCCTTGAAGTCGCCATGAGGACTTCAACAATGAGCCTTCTCATACCTCAAAGTAAGCTCAAGACGGCCCCTAGCATCGGTTTGAGTGGAATTAATTGCAAATTGTCAAGCAAAGCTACATCGATACCTTTCGCAATGATCTTCCGTCATTCATCATTCGGGGTTGCCCGACAAAAAGACTAACAGAAGACAATAACAATACTGCAACAATCACAGAGCATTCATCGAGTCAGAAGTAAGAAAACATGGCATTATAAACAATAAAATACCGAAGTTACCGTAAATTTAATTTCTGCATATGCGCATTTCGACAACTTATGTCTCTTAGTGCACATCAAATGAAACATTTGGAAATCCATACATCGAAATATGTGAAATAAACAGGTGGTCAGAATAGCAATTTGATATTACGTGCACAATTCCAACCATAATAAACACCACAAATGAATTGACGTCACAGTTAAAAACTCCACCAGGAATGACAAGTTTGCCTTTTCTTTTGT